>PVKM010022699.1:0-21652 GCA_004027735.1 Carollia perspicillata
ACTTTACAAACAGGATGCAAGAGCTTTTTCCTTTTTTTGTGTGATGAAGATGTGTAATAAAAAATAATTAAAATTCGTACAGAGTATAGGGTGCAGGAAAAGTAAGGCCTGTTGGAGTGTGGTTGGTAGGGTACGTGAATGTCTCGCATCAGATGGACAGCAATTTGAACATTTCACCTAAAATGTCATCTGGTGTGCTTGAGTTACAACATACTGTTATGTTATAAAATTACATGCTTATGATTTTGTAATAAAAAAGGCCATTATTTGTGTCAAACCATGTATTTTTATTAGTAGCTATCCTTACTCAGTATCAGCCAAGTGTTGGGGAGAAACCTCTTTCTTGCTATTTTAACATAAAATTCAGGCTCTGAAAATCTCATCTTCTTTTTCCTCATTTTCCCTTCTGCTGTTTATGAATATGTCTACCAAAGGGTTCCAGGATGACAAATCCACGTTGGCTGCCACAGCTCTTTAACTTACCACATTATATAGTATTTCCTTCCACCTGTCATTTTAAAGATACTGTTAAGTCCTACAGTGTTGAGTCTGGGTGCTCTGGCTATGGATATTACGAGTCATTCTGGAAAGCATCCACACCTCCTCCTGACACAGACAACAGAACTAGATCAGCTATAGTGGCAGCAAATGTCATATAGTGGAAGTCACCAGGGATGTGGATGGGGTTTTTAAAAATATCTGAATGAGTCACACCAGCTATGCCCACTGTGGAAGAAACAAAGAACCAGTGAAGAGGAATTTCAAATTTGAAAACAATTACTACTAAAAGACTGGGTAAAATAAGAAGTTAGATTTTTTAAATAAAAAATAAGTATGCTTTTAATCATGATTCTCTATTACCCTTCCCCTGGACTTCAATTTCCAGGCTGCCATCACCAAATTTTATTAATTTCAGAAACAGATAAAAACAGTTTTTTTTTAAAATTTTATTTATTGATTTGAGAGCAAGAGAGAGAAACATTGACTTGTTCCACTTACTTATGTATTCATTCGTTTCTTCTTTTATGTGTGTGCCCTAACCAGAGGCTGAACCTACAACCTTGGCCTATCAGGACGATGTTTTAACCAACTGAACTACTTGGCCTGGGCTAGTACAAACTGTGTTTTTAAAAATTTATATTGGACTGGAAAGAGCTTATAGGCAAGAAAAATAGCAGCTTTATAGAGCTGAAAACTCAAATTAAATACAGAGCTGCCTAAATAGTAATATCAGAGAAGCCATAATCTTTTAAGAAACAGTTCAAAAAATTTAGTATCTAGACTGCTGACATCCAAAATTCAGGCCACAGCAAGATGCATTAGAAGAATACCCACATTCAATACAACTTTAAAACCACAGTATTTTAAAGTCTCGAAAATGAAAATAAACTGAAATTTAAGCTAAGCCTTAATTTCCACCAAAATGAAGCTCATTCAAAATCACCATCGTAATAAGCTCACCTGCAAAGGCTCACTGTGAGGGTTGTGGATGTTTATTATAGGTGAGAAACTGCTATTCACAGGGACTCTGGCCCCAATGAATGGCCTCAAACGATAAGGATTCGGAACTCCAACACCAAATACCTGTTTCAAGGAAGCAATAAAAAGCAATTTGAATTGTTTTTGTAATTAACATTTTTATAGGTTATGACTGATCTAGGAATAACTGGTGAGTCTAATTTAGATTAAAAAAAATCTCAACTCTCTTTAAAAAGAGTACACATGTAATCTCTACATCCGATTTGGCTACATATTTGACTTACTACATATACATGCATTTGGGGTAGTTTCTATGGTATACGCGAAATACAAGGATAGCAGTCCTTCATGAACTTGTGGGATAGACAAGAAAAGAAAATAGGGACTCCAAAGATTTCCATACTCTAACCTTCAGAAGATGAATTTATATTTTGGTAGAGTACAGACATCTCTCAAATACCAAGCACAGCTTCAGGTCAGGTCAACCCCACACGGGAAGGCCTGGGGTCCACTAAAGAGTGTGAGCCAGTTATTCAAGGGACAAATATTTACTAAGTGCCTACAATGTGCCAGGCACAAACACAGCAGTGAATAACTGAAGAATGAACAAGACAATGACAATGTGCCTTGTCTCATGAAATCTACATTCTAGTATGAGAAACAGGCTAGAAAATAACAACAAAAGGTTTAAAAAATGGAGTATGTGATACAGAACAACTGGCTGGAGGAAGGATGGGACTATTCTTTTAGAGAGGGTGGCAAGGGTAGTCTTCTCTGGGTAGGTGACGTGAGTTGTTGTCACCTGAAAGATGAAAGTCAGTGCCAGGAGTGGATTCAGGCATGGGGACGTGTACAGGCAAAGGGCATGAAGCAGGAAAGGGTTTGCCTTGTTTGAAGACCAAGAAGAAAGAAGCTTGGTCAAACAGGATGAGGTAGGAGATATATATAGGAGTCAGATTCTTAGATCCTTACAAGTCTCAGTCAGAAGCTTACATTTTTCTTTATGTGCCATGGGAAAACATAAAGATTTACAAGGGGAAGTTGACTAAATCTGATTTATGTTCAAAGGGATTGGGGAGGAATGGCAGGCCAGTTAGAAGGCTATTGTGTAAGACAGTGAGGGGTGATTACAGCTTTGAAGATGGCGCTGAAGACGAGAAATGTAGACAATTCAAGAAATATTCAGGAGGAAGACTTGTGGAGGTAAAGAAACACAGTTGGCCACTGAGGCTCATCTTGAGGAGAATCTATCTGACCACGACCCTCAAGTAATCCCGTTCGGCCACGACCATCTAGGCTCACTGTGGCTACGCAGGGCAAAGGTATTCATATTCTTATGACAGCCTTTTCATTTACTCAGCAAGTGTATGTTTAAATGAGTGTCATCTATACAGTGTCACAGTTACTTATCTATATAGGCCTTTAAAAGTTTATAGACTGCCTACTAAACAACCATTAAATACTTATTCACACTACATAAGTACAAGATATGCTTATGTCTTAAAATGGAATGTTTATTCTGACACTAATTTTCAAAATGTGAAGTGTTCTGGGTACTGGAGAAGAAATGTTTAAAACCAAAAGCACAAAAACTGTAAAGTAAGACATTTAAACAAAATAGTTCCATGGGCAATATAACACAGTGGCTAAGAGAATGTTTGTACTTACAAGGACATGGGTTTGAATTTCTGCTCAATGACCTACTAGTAGCATAATCTGGGTAAATTATTTAACCTTTACAAGTTTCATATTTTTTCTCTAAAAAATTGAGAATAGTATCTATAATACTTACAGAAGAGTATGTTAAGTATGTAGTGTCATATAAACAATTATTCTAAGTAATCTTGATAACCTTGATAAACAGTAAGTTTCTTTAATAAGCTAACCAATAATAATTGTACATAAAAATAACAAAAATTTGAGCAATATATTTACTAAGAAAAGTAGGCATGTATGTTTTAATCTTGACACTATCTATTATAGAGAATGCTTCACAAATGTGCAAAAAGGCAAAAAATTAGAGTCAGTATGAAAATATTTTTTACTATTCTTTTGTCAATCAATCTTACATTAATACTGCAGCTGTAGCTTTAAGAACATTTGTTCAGTCTAATTTGAATAGGAATATTTATGGATAGAACAATAGTTATAAAAATGCTCTAAGTCTCATCTTTTACACTTAGTATTATCGCTGACTTAATGAACTTCTTTAAAGCTTGTCATGTGATAGGACACATGATGATGCATGAAGTCACATAATAGGTCAAGATGATGCATATGTTTAAAAACAAACAAACAAGACCCTGCTTCTGGGAATATATCTGAAGGAACCCAAAACATAAATTTGAAAGAACATATGAACCCCTATGTTCACTACAGCATTATTTACAATCGTCAAGATATAGAAGCAGCCAAAGTGTCCATCAGTAGATGAGTGGATAAAACAATGGTACATTTATACAATGGAATAATACTAGGCTGTAAAAAGGAAGAAAATTTTACCCTTTGTGAGACTAAGGATGGACCTGGAGAACATTATGCTAAGTGAAATAAACCAGTCAGAGAAAGACAAATACCATATGATTTCACTCATGTGTGGAATCTCATGAACAAACTGAACTAACAAGCAAAATAGAGACAGATTCATAGAGAGGAAGATGACAGCTAGGGGTGGGGGGAGGTGAGGGGGTGGAAAGAATGAGCAAAAAGGAAAAAGGACACATGAACACGGACAACAGTGAGGTAATTGCCAGGGGTGGGGGGAAGGATTGTATAAGGGGACTAAATGCTACTGGAAAAAGTGCAATAAAAAATCAATTGACCATAAAAAAAATACACATTAATTCTGGTTCTTACCTGGTAGGTAAATACGCCATGATTAGATGTGTTAATAAATAAAGTATTTTCTACATTTCCTACTACTCTTGCAAGGAAAACTACATCAAATGAGGTATTTCCTCCTGGAAGAATTTTCTGTAAAAGAACAGCAATAAATAAAGTTAAATTAGTAACCCCCATGCAAAAAAAAAAAAAAAAAATCAGATCATGATAACCACAATTAGAGAGCTAAAGTTCCCTAAAACAAACATCTCAGAATCATTTCCACAAACTATCTTTCTCCCCCTAAGGATTAAGCTTTAAATTGGCCAAACTATTTTATAGAAATAGTAGAAAATAGTAGAAATAACTGATATTGACAGTTACATATCTCTGTCAATTACCAGTCTAAAACTCTGCACAACAGGTGATTTCCTGGGACTCTGTTCATTCAACAATTGCTGGGCCCGAATGAGGTGCCTCATTATAGATTGTATGATCATCACACAATCAAGTAGGAGTGAGCTGAATCTGAATTTTTTATATACATGTACTTTACCAGGAAGCAGCAACCTGTATTATTCCAAAGAGGAAATAAGCCAAGATCTCAACCCCTTGACCTCTGTCATCCATTCACAAAGGCACAAAATATGCCAGAAACTTACATTAGAAAAGATGGCAGGGGTGACAAGTATGTGCAAGAACTCACTCCTGTTATCTTGTACGGAATGAGAAGGTCATTGTAGTTAGCAAAAAAAAAAAAAAATAAAAAAATAAAAAAAAAATAAAACAATAGGGCTGCTTGAGAAGTTCAAGAGACTACAAACCACAGTTCTGTTTCCAATGAAGACTTAAAACGTATTTTAATAAAGTCATCAACTTTGCTCATTCTGCCTCTATGACTAGAACTCTAAAATACTCCCCAAATTATAGCTTAATACACATGACACTGCTTCACCTTAGTATGTAGAAAGCTGTAAAGCACATTTCTTCTGCATTATCAATAACAAAAAAATAACTTTTCTTGAACACACCACTGAGTTTGTGTATCAGCTAGTCCAGAATCTAACGAAAGACAAGCATCCCCAAGGAGAGATGGAATGCTGAGCACTGGCTCACCCACGGTAGAGAATGGGAAGATGAGGCTTCCACACAAGAGGGTAAGATGAATTCAGCTATAATTTTTATGCACTGGCCAAGTGTGGGCTAAAATATGAGTACAAAACTCTCTGATGCAATACAAAGTAAGTGGAGGTCATACCTGAGCAAAAAATCAGTAATAGGAAGATATTGGTAAATTCCTAAATAGTTTGAAACAAAGCAACACCTTCTAAATAACTTATTGGTCAAAATGGTAGTCACTATGTAAATTATAAAATATTTTTAATCAATTGGAAATAAAAACAACATATCAAAAAGTGCTGGCTGCATTTACAGCAATACTTGGAAGGAAATTTACAGTACTACATGCTTACTTTGAAAAGAAATGCCTCAAGCCAATAATCTATGTTACCACCCTAAAAAAAACTAGAGGGTAAATTAAACCTAAAATACACAAAAGAAGAGAATAACAGACAAGAGAAGAAATGAATGAAAAACAGAAAAAAATAAAATAAATCAATACAACAAAAGGCTAACCTCAAAAAGGTCCATAAAACTGATAAAAACCCTAGACAGAACTACCAAGAATAAGGAACACAGAAGTAAAAACTGAAACACAGACATCATAGATACTCTTTACATGTAAAAAAGGATGACAAAGTAATACTACAAACAACTCTAGGGCCGTAAATTAAAAAACCAGAAGAAATGGACATCTAAATGGTTATCTAAAAACCACAATTTGCCAAAGCTCACTCAAAATGAAACTGAAAACTATACAGTCCTACATTCACTAAAGAAATTTAATTTGTAATGAAAAACCTTCCCAAAAAACAAACTATCAAATATAAAAAAAAGGCACAGTGATGTAAAGTGCAGCACAGGGAATATACAGTCAATAACATTGTCACTACGTATGCTGTCAGGTGGGCACTAACTTACTGGGATGATCACCTACGTTATATAAATGTCTAATCACTATGCTGTTCATCTGAACCTAATATAATATTGTATGTCAACTATAACTGAAAAATTAAAAGTTAAAATAAAACTTTCTGCCCTGGCTGGTGTAGCTGTGGATTCAGTGTGGGCTGCGAACCGAAGGGTCACCAGTTCGATTCCCAGTCAGGGCACATGCCTGGGTTGCAGGCCAGGTATCCAGCGGGGAGCACCCGAGAGGCAACCACACACTGATATTTCTCTCCCTCTTTTTCTCCTTCCCTTCCCCTCTCTCTAAAAATAAATAAAATCCTTAAAAAAAAAAATTTAAAAAAACCCCCAACTTTCCCACAAAAGAAGTCTAAGCGCAAGTCTTCAACAAGAGTTTCTGTGGTTCCCCTGCTTCGACAGTGCTTGAATGGAACGCTACACTTGACCCCCATCCCAGCTAGCCACCCCGATCCATCCTGCTACCTCCTCACAGCTCCCTCCGAGTGCCTCATGGCCTCGGCCACTGCTCCAGAGCCCAGAAGCTGCCTGTCCTCAGCCATGCAACAGGACGAAAGACCACATCCACCTTGCAGGTGTACCAGAACTACCACCAAAACTTGGAGGCTGCCATTAACTGCCAGATCAATATGGAGCTCTAAACTTCTGTGTCTACCTGTCCATGTCTTACTACTTTGACGGCAATGATGTGGCTTTGAAGAACTTTGCCAAGTATTTTCTTCACCAATCTCATGAAGAGAGAGTGCATGCCAGGAAACTGACGAAGCTGCAGAATCAACGAGGTGGCTGAATCTTCCTCCAGGATATCAAGAGACCAGAACGTGGCTGAATGCAATGGAGTGTGCAATACACTTGGAAAAAAGTGTGAATCAGTCACTACTGGACTTGCACAAACTGGCCACTGGAAAAAATCACCCTCATTGGTGTGACTTCATTGAGACTCATTACCTGGGTGAGCAGGTGAAATCCAATGAAGAAGTGGGTGACCAAGTAACCAACCTGTGCAGGTTGGGGGCCCCTGGATCTGGCACAGCAGAGGATCTCTTTGACAAGCACACTCTGGGAGGCAGTACAGAGAGCCAAGCCTTAGGCTGCCTTCCCACCACCACGGGAGTGACTTCCCTGGTCACCAAAGCAGTATGTGCATGTTGGAGTTACTGTTACCTTTTCTATAACTTGTATCAAATCATTCATTTATATCTTCTTTCATTTGTACCATTCCTTCAAATAAAGTAACTTGGTCCCAGTCCCCATCCCTCCCTCCCCAAAAGAAAGAAAAGACCAAGCTCAGATGGTTTTGCTGGTAGAAAAGGATTTTCTACCAACCATTAAATAAATGATATATCCACATAAACTTTCCAACATACAAAGAAGAGAGAACACTCCCCACCTTATTTTACAAGTCCAGTATTACCCTAATATCCATATCAGGCAAAGACTTCACAAGAAAACTATAAGCCAATATTCCTCACGAATGTAGACATACAATCATCTACAAAGTACCGGCAAACTGAGTCCAGCCAATGTATGAAAAGGATAATACATCTTGAGCAAGTGGTTTTTATCTTAACAATGCAATTCTACATAGTTCAACATTCAAAATCAAAATGATATAATTGGTATTATCAATTTATTAAAGAAGAAACACCATATGATCATCTCGATAGCTGCATAAAATAGTAAGACAAGACAAAATTCAGTATCCATTCATTATTTAAAAATCTCAGTAAACCACGTCAATATGTAACCCACCTCTCTACTCTTTTCTGTTCAAAGTGTTTTCATAAAAGATGAATTGTTAACTCATATTGGGTTGGCCAAAAAGTTCATTTGTTTTTTTTTCCCATAAGATGGCTCCAGTAGTTGCCTGGGTTGCACTGCTTAGTTGTCTAAATTCATTTGAAACAATTTTGGTAGACTGTACTATGACAGCTGTCATACTAGTGTACATTAAAAAAAACTTATCAAAATGGTGAATTTTTGTGTAGCCATTTTAATATTGAAGATGAAAGAAAATAAGCAACATTTTCAGCATATTATGCTTTATTATTTCGAGAAAGGTAAAAATGCAAGTGAAATGCAAAAAAAAGATCTGTGCAGCGTATGGAGAAGGTGCTATGACTGGTTGAACTTGTCAAAAGTGGTTTGAGAAGTTTCGTGCTGGAGATTTCTTGTTGGAAGATGCTCCATGGTCGGGTAGACCAGTTGAGGTTGACAGTGATCAAATTGAGACATTAATTGAGAACAATCAATGTTGTACCACGTGGGAGATAGCCGACATATGCAAAATATCCAGATCAATAAAATTTTTGATGAAAGTGAAAAAATGTGCCTTTTATTTTATGGAAAAAACCCATATAGACTTTTTTGGCCAATCCAACATGTAACCTGATGATAAGCTGCAAATTTGTGTAAGAGGTCCAGGAATTAGCTTCAGGGAAGGAGGCTGACTCCAGCAACTGGATGTTCTGGCTCCAGGAGACTTGCTGACTCGCATGCATAAAAAACAGACCTCTGCTTACACAGTTTCAAAATCATCATTGGAATGAATTGTGCTGACTTACGTGTAGGTAAGTTTCAACCCCCTCCCCCTGATTTCTTTACTCTGATTTCTCTCCCCCTTCTAATAAAGACCCTTGCCTGCACTGAGATGTTCAGATGGGCTTTTAGATGAGAGTCCTCCATCTTCTTGGGTCACTGGTTCTTGAATAAACACCAGCACTTCTGGTCTCACAAGCTTGTCTTACAAGTTTGGCTTTTGTTGCAGCAGGCAGCTGAATCTGCATTTGGTTACAAATAGAGGAGAACTTCCTCAACCTGATAAAGGGCATCTAGAGCTGCCATATTTAATGGCGAGTGATTGAATGCTTGGATGTTTTCTTTCCCAAATCTGAAACAAAGCAATGATGTCCTCTCTCATAACAGCTGTTCAACATTGTATTGGAAGTAATACCAGTGCAATAAGGCAAGAAATAAAAGGCATACCCATTAGACAGAAAGAAAAATCTGTTGTGCCCTAGTGTGGGCTGCGAACCAAAGGGTCACTGGTTCGATTCCCAGTCAGGGCACATGCCTGGGTTGCAGGACAGGTCTCCAAAAAGGGGCACACAAGAGGCAACCACACACTGATGTTTCTCTCCCTCTCTCCCCCTCTATCTAAAAATAAAATAAACAAAATCTTAAAAAAAAGCAAAATCTGTCATTATTCAGACAACATGGCTATCTTTAGAAAGAATCCCCAAAATGTCTTTAAAAATGCTCTTAGAACTAATGAAAGCATTTAATGATGTTGCAGGAATAAAGGTCCACATATAACGTTCAATTTTATTTCCTTATCCTAGCAATTAACACTGGAATTCTAATGTTTAAAAAGGTATTATTTACAATAACATGCACCCATATACAAAGAAATATTGAGGTATAAATCTAATAACATGTAAATTCTATAAGTTAAAACCACAACACTTTGCTACAAGTAATGAAAGACCTTAAAAAATGAAGAGCTAATACTATGTTCATAAATCAGAAGACTCAATATTGTAAAGATATTAATTCTCCCCAAACTGATTTCTATGTCCAATACAATTGAAATAAAATTTTTTGTCTGAGGAGAAAAAACAAAATGCAATATGAAATAGGACACTAGAACAGAAAAAGTACATTTATACAAAAACTAATTAAATTCATAAGTTTTTTAGTTAACAGTATTGTATAAATGTTAATTTCCTGGTTCGGATAATTGTACTATGTTTATGTAAGATGTCAGCATTAAGAGAAACTAGGTGAAGGACATATGAAAACAATCTGTACTTACTTTTCTGTACATTTAAGGGTAATTCAAAATAAAACAGCAAGATTAAAAAAGAAACTGATCAGATGACTATAAAATTTAGATGGCAAGGAAAGGGAATACAAAGAGCAATACAATTTTGAAAAAGAAAAACAAAACTGGAGCACATGCACTACCTGATTCTAGGAATTACTAAAAAGCTACAATAATCACAACAGTGAGGTACTGGTGAAAGGGCAGACATATTAGCTCAGAACAGAGTCTAGGGAACAGACCCACACATACAAGGTCAATTGATTTTTGACAAAATGTAGAGGGATTTCAATGAGAAGAGGCAGTCTTTTCAATCCATGGTGCACAAACAACTATATATCCATGTGCGAAACAGAAGAAAATGACTCTTGATCCATACCTCATCATACCATCTACAAGCATTAACTCAAAATGGATCACAGACCTGAATGTAAAATCTCAAACTATTAAACTTCTGGAAGAAAAACTGCACAAGATCTTGACCTTGGTTTAGGCAAAGAGTTCTTAGCTACAACTCTAAAAGCATGACCCATAAAACAAAAATTTGATAAACTGGACTTCATGGAAATTAATGACTTCTATTCTTTGAAAGATTTTATAAGAGACCAAAAAGACATGATACAGCCTGAAAGGAAAGATTTATGCCAATCGCACAGGTAATAAAGGACTCTGTCAATGAAAAGATACTCAACAATCATTTGTTATTAATGAATGTACATTAAAATAAAAAAGAACACTGTACACCTACTAGAGTGACTAAGGTAAAGAGAAAAAGAAATGCAGACTTAACAGTGGAGAGCTAGTAAGGATGCTGAGCAACCGCAACTTTCAGACACATGTGGTGGGAATGCAAAATGGTACAGTTACTATGAAGAACTGTTAGACATACATATGTACACTTAGCACACAACCCAGCAGTTCCGCTCCTAAGTATCTGTGTAAGGGAAGTGAAAGTTTATGTTCATACAAAAATTTATACATAAATTTTTATATTAACTTTATTTATTATAGCTCTCAACTGGAAACAACCCAAATGTCTTTAACTGTTGAATGGATAAATAAACTGCAATGCTGCCTTCTAATGAAGTATCACCCATCAAACAATGGTACAAAGAACTGAAACATCCAACTAGTTGGATCAATTTGAAATGAAAGGCAACAGATTCAAAAAGCCCTGTACTGCATAGTTCCATTTGTATAACCTTCTAGAATAGGCTATACCCAGAGACTTGAGTTGTTGATTACATGACTTTGTCAACACTGACAACTCTGCAGTCACGTGTAGATTAATTAGGGGATACAGCCTTCCCTCGCTATATCGTGGTTCACTTATTGCGGCTTCACTGTAAAGCGGGTTTAAAAAAAAATTAGGATTTCCTGATACCAAATGAGGCTGGCATTATCCTGATACCAAAACCAAAGACATTACAAAGAAAATTACATGACAAATATCCCTGATAAAACACAGATGTCAAAATTCTTAATAAAATATTAGCAAACTAAATTCAACAATACATTAAAAAGACTGCATACTATGATCAAGAGGGATTTACCTCATAAACACAAGGATGGTTCAATATCCACATATCAATCCACCACATAAACAAAATGAAGGACAAAAATCACATGACCATGTCAACAGATGCAGAAAAAGCATCTGACAAAATCCAACACCCATTTACAATACGAATTAAAAATAAAAAAACCTCCCAACAAAGGGGGTATAGAAGGAACATACCCTAATATAATAAAGGTCATAATATGACAAACCTACAGCTAACATCATACTCAACAGTAAAAAGTTGAAAGTTTTTTCTCTAAGATTAGGATGTCTACTCTTGCTACTTTTATTCAACACTGTATTGGAAATCCTAGCCATAGCAACAGACAAGAAAAAGAAATAAAGAGCATCCAAATTGAAAAGGAAAAAGTAAACATGTTATTTGCAGATACTATATGTAGATAAAGATTCCACCAAAAACTATCAGAATAAATGAATTCAGTAAAGTTGGAAAATAGAAAATTAATATACAGAAATTTATTGTGGTTTCTAAACTAATACTGAATGGTCAGAAGGGGAAATTAAGAAAACAATCCTATTTACAATGACATCAAAAAGAACAAAATACCTAGGAAGAAATTTAACTGAGGATGAAAAACACCTCTACTTTGTAACTATAAGATACTGATGAAAGAAACTTATGATGACACACATTAATGGAAGGATATACCATGCTTATGGATTGGAAGAATTAATATTGTTAAAATGTCCATACTACCCAAAGCGATCTACATATATAATGCAATCACACTATCACAATACCAGTGGCATTTTTCACAGAACTAAAATAAACAGTCCTAAAATTTATACAGAACCACAAAAGGCCCTGAGTAGCCAAAGAAATCTTGAGAAAGAACAAAGTTGGAAGTATCATGCTCCCCGATTTCAAACTGTTGTACAAAACTATGGTACTGGCACAAAAACAGACAAAGATCAATGGAACATAACAGAGAGCCCAGAAATAAACCATGCTTACGATTAATCTATGATAAAGGAAACAAGAATATACAATGGGGAATATACAATAAATGGTGTTGGGAAAACTTGAAGGACACATGCAAAAAAAAAAAAAAAAAAAAGAAAGAAACAATTTTCTTACACCATAAAAAAAACCCCTCAAAATGGATTAAAGGCTTAAGTGTAAGAGATGAAATTATAAAACTAGAAGAAAACAGGCAGAAACTCTTTAACATGGGTCTTAGCGATATTTTTTTTTTGGACAATCTCCTTGGGCAAAAACAACAAAAGTAAAAATAAACAAACTGGACAATATCAAACTAAAAAGCTTTTGCAACATGAAAGAAACCATTAACAAAAACAAAAAGGCAACCTACTGAATGGAAGATGGTATTTGCAAATGATATATCTATCCATAAGGAGTTAATACCAAAAATATACAAAAAACTCATACAACTCAACATAAAAAAACTCCCAAACAATCCAATCAAAAAATGGGCAGAGAACATGAATAGACGTTTCTCCACAGAGGATATACAGATGGCCAAGAGACACATAAAAAGATGTTTGACATCACTAATTGTCAGGGAAATGCAAATCAAAACCACAATGAGATATCACCTCATGCCTGTCAGAATGGCTGTGATCCATTAATCAACAAACAACACTGTTGGCAAGGATGTGGAGAAAAGAGAACCCTCATGCACTGTTGGTAGAATTGCAAATTGGTACAGCCACTATGAAAAACACTATGGAGATTCTTCAAAATATTAAAAACGGAATTACCATATAACCCAGCAATCTCACTTCTAGGTGTTTTTCTGAAGAAATCGAAAACATTAACTTGAAAAGATATACGTACCCTATGTTCCTTGCAGCATTATTTACAGTAGTGAAGATATGGCAGCAACCTAGCCATATCGATAGATGAAAGAATAAAGAAGATATACACATATATACATAGACACACAGGATAAACTATTATTCAGCCATAAAAAGAATGAAATCTTGCCACCTGTAACAGTATGGAAGGACCTAGAGGGGATTATGCCAAGTGAAAAAACCAGTCAGAGAAAGACAAATACCATGTGATTTCACTTAGATGTGGAATCTGAAAAACAAAACAAATGAACAAACCAAACAGACGTAAACTCATAGATACAGAGAACAAATTGATGGCTGTCAGACTGGGGGAGGGGGAAGTGGCTTTAAAAGGTGAAGTGATTGAGATGTACAAACTGCCAGTCATAAAAACAGTCACAGGGATAGAAGTACAGCACAGGGAATACAGTCATTAATATTGTAGTAACTGTGTATGATGACAGATGGGTACTCGACTTATGGGGAGGATCACTTTGTAGAGTTTGTAAATATCTAACCACTCTGTTATATTCCTGAAACATATATTTTATGTCACCTATAATTAAAAATAAATTTAAAAGAGAAATGTTCTCCATGAATACCACACAAATAAAAATGTTTATTATCAAGTTAATATGCTGACTTATCAATTCCTTGTTTATAGAATACTTTTAAATTTAAAAAGCCAGTATTGTATGTCATATCTTTACTCTAGAGTTGTTAGTTTGTGACATGTAATGAAACAGGGCTTTAGAAAAGAGAAATGTAAAAGTCTAAATTACATATAATTTTATATGCTAAAAAAACCTCATTAGCTATTTAGTCATATTGCTGGGAAGATGAAATTAGGATACATTCATTTACTTCACTCCAATACTTGCTATTTAGTTAATTATTTTGGAAGCCTATACATTAAGGTTTAATGCATTCTTTCAATTTCCAAATTTATTAAGACCCAATTTTTTGACAGATAAAAACTGTATTTTTAATAACAAGCTTGCACACTACCTGCAAAAATGATTTTAAGTAAAATTATAGAGGGTATTTGTGGTAGGCAGAACCCCAAACCCCTTGCCCTAATTTCTAAGACTGTCAATATGAGGATACACCACACCTGTGATTATTTACAAATAAGATAAAGGGGATTTTGTAGATGTAATTGAGGTTATGTCAACTGACTCTAATTAATCAAAAAGGAGACTATCCAGATTATCATGACCTAATGACACGATTAAAGCAGAATTTTCTCCACTGGTGGCCGAGGAAGCCAAAGATATCTGCAGGTATGAGGGAGCTGTGACACACCATCGCTGGCTTGAAGAAGGAATGTGGGTGCCGTAGGAAACTAAGAGAGGTCCCTGGCCAACAACTAGCAGAAGACTGGAGACCTCAGTTCTACAACCACAAGGAATGGGATTCTGCCAGCAATTTGAATGAGTGTGAAAGTCAATTTCCCCCTAAGTCTCCAGTCAAGGACTCAGGGCAGCCAACGTCGTAAGTATAGCCTTATGATACCCTGAGCAAAGAACCCACTGGGCTTATGACTTAGGGAACTATGTTCTATAAGTGGGTTTCGTTTTATGCCATCATGTTTGTGGGAATTTATTATGCAGCAATAGAAAACTCAGACAATGCTGAGGAATTGCCTATTATTAGAAAAGAAAATCAACTGAACATAGCAATACTGTATCTTTCAGAGGGCTTAGGGTTCAAAGTTGACTTGATAAGCTGTTTCATGTTGTGGAAAACATGTATTTAACAGAAGTGATAATTCTTAGGAAATGGGGTAAACTGAAATCCAGAACAAATTTGAAACATTTAAATAGATTTTAATCTCAGGAAAATAAAATTACACATAAAAAATTCTAGACATTGCAATTTCAAACTCAAGAAAAATCTGCTATAAGAGAGACTTACCCTATTTTGAAAAAATGATGCATGAAAATGTGATGTTGTAGCAGAAATTGATACTAAAGTAATAGTTTCTTCAGAACTAGGATTATGTAAGTAAACTTTTTCCATTTTTGGCATCCCAACTGGCCTGTAAAAACAAAAAGAAAATTATCACAAATGCTTCAAAGATAACTTCTAGTTGTTAAAAAATCAAACATTAAAATTATTAGATAAATACATATCCAAATGTATAAAACTATTTATTAAATTGGTTTATATTTAAATTTACACATAAAAATGCATTTAAACATGCAACAAATATTTGAGTGACAATTATATGTCACACACTGAGCCAGATCCTGGGATATAATGAAACAAGTCTCCTCCTGCATGAAGCTTACAATGTAGTAAGGAAGCAGGCAGGGAATAGAATGGACAGATCCTTTTAGTTCTTTCTGTAATACCACCCTGCCTTCTTATTAATTGGAATTGTGTCCTCTTCTTCCCTATTCCATTGATCCCTGCTCTTCAATTTAGGAGGAGAAATGGCAGTTATATGAGAAGACCTGCCTCATGAGCTAGGGGGCTATTATCTTCCTCATTTTATAGACAGGCAGATATGGAGGCACAGGAAACTTTACTAACTTGCCCAAAGTCACACATGGAAACTAAATTTGAATCTAGCCATCTGGCTCTAGTTCAAGTTCTAACACACGATACTCACTGCCTCCTCTCAAAGGATCAATATCATACACTCAGTGGTCTATGAGGGGGGACCCCCAAAAAAGAATTTATTTATAAAATATTGTGTATTTCTTGGATGTTTAAACTTCAGTCCCCTTCAAAGTACACACTTGATGCAATACACTTATTGAGATGTTTTTACCGCTGCTCAAAACAGTTTTTGAACTCATCAGTTTTGATGCCTTTTAGTGTATCTGCCATTTTTTGTTTTGCCTCTTCCTCATTGGCAAAATGTTTCCCTTTGATGATTTTTTTCATCGGGGAAAACAAAAAAAAAGAAAGAAAAAAGTAGAACAGGTGAGGCACAGGGGTCATACCAGTTTTGGTAAAAAACTGCTGACTACTCAAGGCAGGTACACTCATAAATCACCCATGGTAAAATGGACAAACACATTCAAAGAGTCTTCAAAAAAATTCACTGACGACAAACGCAGCCTCACAACAATGCTAGCTGGTACACTGTTCTGGATGAGAACACTCACCTAGCGGGAAAAGCCTATACTATAAGTGGCCCACCCTCTGTATGTGTGGAGCTGGGGCTCCACCATGGGGATCATTTCCCTTCTTAAATTCACAAGAGACAAAGAACAAGGCCTGGCCTTCTGTCCTTCCTCAATATGCATTACGAAACAGGAGCTCCTAAGGTCATACCTCAAAATAACAGGATCTGTGAGGAGAACTATCTATTAGAAACCATGTACTATGTATTGTTTCCCATTTGCTGTCTGAACCTGTGAAGTTACACTTTTCCACTTCGGTAACATTAGGCTTGGCCACATGATTTGCTTTGGCCAATGAAATGTGAGCAAAAGTAACATCCACCATTAAGTTTTAAGAGCCTTCTTGCACTCTTTCTCTGCCAAGAAAAGTGGCGTTTCCCAGATAGGAGTGCTCATTCAGTCTAAATCCCACTGAAATTTTGGGTTTGGTTGTGCTCACAGTATCAACTAATAAAGGCTGAATAATGCAGACCCAAAGCTAGAAAACTTGAATCAAGAATTAAAAATAAGCATAATGTAATACACTGAAGGTGATACGGCAAGATATTAGGAAAATGAAGCAACAAATCACAGAAAACAAAGGAAAGTATCAGTATAAAATATACCATGTGAAGGTAATACACAGGATAGGTAGGGGAAGGTATATTAATGAGCTGGGAGAGCAGATGGACAATTTACTTCAGAATTCAGCAAGAAAGACTATATTTAGAATATTTTAAAAGACAGAGCTGATGAAATAAAAAAAATAGTGGCATGTAGGCCATAACTAGAAATGTTAGTATTTTGGAACATGAAATGTAGAAATATTTGAAGAATATGGACAAAAATAATGAGCCAAACCCAAAATTTCAAACGAAGATGAAATAATTCTTGAAAGGTTTTATGAGGTGTCAACAGCATCTAAAACAACATCAAAATTTAATTCACCAGCATTTTACTCATTTTTATCTACAGCTTTATCTACTGTTCAAGCTTGGATTATTTTAAACATTTTGTTTTTTCTAGAACAGAATAACAGTATCTTCTTTCCATAATACACCAAGAAGTCTGGTTCATACACATAAGTTTTACAAACTATGTAAATAAAAACTCTTCATTGTCTTTTTAAACATTTAGCACATTTTTAAGGTTTTCATTAACAGCCAACACTAATAACACAAACAGCTGTTTATTTTGTACATCAGTTTGAGAATTTATAGTGCTGACATAAAATTTTGTTGTTGTTAGAGTTAAATGTTTTCTGGTGCCTCTAAGGCCCACACCAAAGTCTACTGTCCTTTTGAGAGCTTATCATGGCAGGTGCTACCACCTCCTGCAACAGTGGGAGCACATGAGTTGGCTGCAGTCACAGTCTCTGGAAAGCTGTGCCCAGATTGCCTGTGCTAGGTGGGATTCCATAGGAGACGTTCTCTACTCTACCCAGAGAAGCAACATCTAGATCAGTGTTAGACTGACTACAATTGGGAGAGGTCCTTGCACCTCAGAGGCCAGGAATTTGGGTACTGTCTTAGAATTCTACCTGTCATAGCAGCCTGTGTGACTGTCTGGCTAGATAGGTAGATTTAAAAATAAAACGAAGATTTTCAAGTGCCTGCCAGGGCTTGTACAATAGTATCTCATGGCTTACAGTCCAGCCAACACGAGGGCCAACATCTTTCTGTGGCTTAACCGTCCAGCCACTAGCAAAAATCCCAACAGTGGAATGAGGGCTTGGTTCCTGAGGAAACACAGAGGGTATCCACAGCAAGGTTGGTGGGTGCCCTCAGAAGCTCCTCAAACCCAGGAGCCTCAGATGCAGACTTTCTTAGGAGCTAAACCCCTCAGCAAACAGGCTCATAAATCCCACATTGGGTGGAGGGGCAGGTCACAAGACCATGACTCAATTAAGAAGTGGGTACAGATCCAGCTGAGGCCTCTGACCATGGCCATAATGCTACAGGAATCTGAGGCTGTATAAAGACAGTATGCAAGACAGATTCTTCTTCTTCAAGCTTTATATAGACACAAAAGGAGAATAACAGTACACAGAAATAAAACTGTCCTCTGTACATCCTCAGAGTTCACTAATTATGTGCTTTCTTCAACAAATATGCTCTTTTATCTCTCAAATGTCCTGTTAGCTAACTGACAACCAATCATTCACCTTATGAATTTTTTCTTAATGTTTTCCCTCTTGTGACCTCCATGCAACCAATCTTAGTTAAGACAAATACAGTATAAGATGTATAGGTAATCTGGGGGATTCTTCAAGAAGACAGGATGAAAGATGGCCCACTGCAGGGGAGGACTCTGGGGTAAGGAAACAAGTTAGGAAAAGTTCTAGGAACCTGAAAACATGGAGTGGGTCAGAATGCTTGATTTGCAGTGCTGCTGAGGCTGCCCTGCCCTTTCTAACAGGGAAGGCCCTGGGCCCCACCCTGCAAAAATAAACCCTTGCTCAGACAATAAGGGTCACCTACTTATGCTTTCAAAGAAGTTTGGAGTAACAAAAGGAGAGGGAAGTTCTCAAGAAGAGTGTCAGGAGGTGTCCTGCAGTTCTGCATAGTCCATGCCACAGGAAGCAGGACGAGCACTCCTTGGACACACCTGCTTAGGGACCTCAGATGAACAGTTTCCCTGCCCTACCCTCTCCTCCGCTCCCTTGGTGACAATGAGCAGAATCCACAATAAAGTGGGAGACTGAAGAGAGAGGTCACACTAAAGGGGTATCCAAACCTGGAGACCACAGGCTGCACGTGGCCCAGGATGGCTAGGAATGTGTCCCAACACAAAATTGTAAATTTACTTAAAATCTTTTTTTTGCTCATCAGTTTTTGTTATTAGTGTCTGTGTATTTAATGTGTGACCCAAGACAACTTTTCTTCTTCCAGTGTGGCCCAGAGATGCCAAAAGGTTAGACACCCCTGCATGGAAAATTCTGGTCCAGTGCCAATTAATACATGCTTACTTGTAAATAAATAAGCAGTGCATTAGCTTTCTGCTGCATATTAAATTACCACAAACTTAGAGACTCAAAGTAATACCTGTTTACTATCTTACAATTCTATAAATCAAATGTCCAGCATGCATAAAAAACACGCCTAGTTTACCTGCTCGGGATCTCACTCACCAAACCTCAAAGTCCTCCTCTAAGCTCATTCAGGTCACTAACAAAATTTAAAATGCTCTCAGTCACTTGACACATGGCCCCCCTCCATTTCCCAAGCCAGCACGATGATACTCCCTTGCATCAAATACCTCTCATACTTCTCCAACATTTCTATCTCTGACTGCTACAGCCAGATTTGACAGGACTCAGGTTATCAGGTGAGGCCCCCTGATCACCTCTCTACCTTAAAGGTTAACTGATTTGTGACCTTAATTACATTTTCAAGTCATTTAGAGCAACATCTAGATTAGTGCTTGATTGAATACAATTGGGATGTGTGTATACCTCAGAGGCCAGGAATATGGAGACTGTCTTAGAATTCTGCCTGTCATAAGCAGCATGTGTGACTGCTTGGCTAGATAGGTAGATTTAAAAATAAAAGAGATTTTCAAATGCCTGCCAATGCTTGTCCTGTTTGTTTCCATTATGAGCTCCTTCAAAGACAGAAGTAGGGCCAAAGGGGACAGTGTGAATTATTTATAAATGAACCAAGATGAATCAATATACAGCTGTTCTCTGTACTATTAGAGCAGAGCTACTGATTTTTCATATTTTGTAAGAGTCTGAGGCTCCAAAGAATTAGGAAGAAACAGTTATGAATCAGAAGCTAGCTTGGAAAGTAAGTTACAATCCTGCGGTCAATGGCAAGTTTCCTGTGTCACAGAAAGACTGCCTTGAGACAACCCTTATGAATGACAGACACAGCACTCTTATAACACCACTTCTGGCAGGAAGTTGCACCAAATCAATTATGTACTACTTTGTACTACCCAATTACCACAAAACCTGACCATTCTCTCAAAACACATTTAGACTGAGGGTTAAGCTGGGGTGTTGATGCAACAGTTAGAAATTGAAAAGCTAAAAGGCACCAACCGTGCCATTAGAAAAGAGGGCCTACCAGATTTTCTTGGAATACCAAAAAGTGGTAAGGGAGAAAAGTCTCTGAGGAACTGAATCTACTTGACAATAAACACCTCCATTTTTATAAGTCTACCCAATTTCCATTTTCTTTAAGCCATTAAGTCTCCATTTTAAGCTTTAGATTTGATATCAAGATTTTCTGCTCTTAATTATTATATAAACCAAAGAACTCAGTAAACCAAGTTTCCACCCAAAGCATCTTTTACAGTCTGCAACAAATGTATGAAAGGGAGTTATGGAAAAAGGCAGTATTTAACAGCACTGGCATAAATAACTAAAGGGGGGGGACGAAGGGGAGAGGTGGTTTTGCCCAGACTGTTTCAGCCAACTGTTAAGGGGTGGGAGGGAGGTAGAGGGAAAGTAAAGAAAGGGAGAGGAAAAGAGGACAAGAGGTAGAATTAAAGAATAAATTAAAATGAAACGAATGAAAACAAAGATAGCCATTTTTGAAAGACACTCCAGAGGGCAGCAGGGACAATCAGGGTAGTGAGAGAAGCCAGTGCACGTGGGGTCTAGAAAGTGGCCAGGGAACTAGAGCTTCCTTGCATAAGAGCCTGAAACCCTCTTGGAGGCTCTGCAATGGCAATCAGACGCACCCTGGAGTGTTAAATTCCATCCAACCTGAAGTTCTTCCACATACTGCAAATGGGGGTTTTAAGAGTGGCTTCTGAATTTGCAAAAATGACAAGCAGTGGAAAAAGTTCACAGAATACCTTAGACAAAATGTCAGTGCCTCAGTCAATGTAGCGAGCAATGACAATTCTGCTTAAAACTTCTGGGAAAAAGGACTTCTGGCCAAGATGGAGGCGTAGGTGGAAACACTGTACCTCCTCTCATAACCAAGATTAAGACAACAAATATTTATAAACAATAACACAACCAGAACACAGAAAATT
>PVKM010022700.1:0-21653 GCA_004027735.1 Carollia perspicillata
CTAAAGGTATGTTAATATTTCATCATGATTAATATATATGTATAGTTTTCTAATATTTCTTAATAGAAAAAGCAGAATATGCAACAGTTTTTAGTATCAAATTATATAAACTATTAAAAAATCTGTGCCTTATTGATTTGCTCTGTTTTCTCTAGCCTAAAATAATATACTGCATTTTCTGAATTCCTGTGTTCCTTTGTATATATTATTTTCATGAAAATATTCCAGAAAAAATAATGTGTATAATTTTAAGTTAATGACATACAGATATTTCTATATATTCATACATTTATAATGTCAGTAATTTCATATTTTCCCATATTCCGAATATTATGGAATTTATTTACCGAGTCATTATCTTTGGATGTTGAATCTCCTTCCTCTTTATATAGTTAGTTCAAATAAGCACCCTTTATCTGAATAACTATGCCTGATAATAGTTATTTCCCTAGAATAATCAAACATAGTGTTAAATAAAACTCTTACACAATTATAAAGCCATTCATCGAAAATTTAATCTTGGCTTTCTGTAACAGCTTACCAGCTTGCTGTCCAGCTGGAGTAGGTGACAGCACATTGTCCTTCACTCCTTTCCCTTCACCAATGGCCACATAGCTGTTTTAGTAGTAAGTAGAGATGGACAATCTTGTATCTCTGCTAATTTGATGGGTGAAAATTGTTGTTGTGTTTTAATTTTCATCATTTACTATGCTTCACGTTTGGATTAGAATAGGTTTTTTTGAAGCCAGGGTTTTGTCATGTTGCATTCATGGCTGTATTCCGGATCCTTGAGTGATACTTGGTATGTAGAATGTAGTCCCTAAATAATGTTTGAATGAATAAGATATGGGTGTGTGAGGCACAATAAATTCAGTCATCTCATAGGAAGGGTCAGATACGCAGCTGTGACTACACAGGAGACCCGGTGATTGAGATTTGGGCAGATACATTCCTTTTTCTCATGTTTCACGGAGGCAGTTGGCTGTGGAAAGTGACGGTGATTGAGCAGGATCCACTAAGTGTGGAGCAAAGCAGGCCGGAGGCTGGGAGCCAGGGATGTGCTTCATGGGGCCTGTCATGTGAGCATGTGTCTCAGTCATGGTCAGTGGTCTTCTGCAGTGAATCAATACTATACCTTATGATATGGACATGGAGGGACTTAGAAATGTCATGCTCTAACATGGGGTGCATGGTTCAGGAGGAGCAGGGAGGACACCTAAGATGGACACAGTAAGGGGACAGTAAGTAAATCAGGCTACAAAATACTGAGCAGCCCAGAGAACGTGGCTTTTTTCTCAGCAAAGATCTCTAGCTTACTAGGATTTTGAGAAGGCAACTTTTATTGACCGGCTTTGTCAATAATAGCTTTAACAAAACAATCAAAATATAACCTTTCTTCATTAATTTTGAAATAACACTGTCATGTAAGCAGTATCTTTAGATTCAACACTATGATGATAAACACTGTTGACCAAATTCTTTTTGATTAGAAAGGAAAATAATACAAGGAATGGATACAAAGACCTGGAATAAATGGAATATGATTTCTCCCAGTTTTTATTTTTTGATTTCATGACATGCTTATCCTTACAGCTAGTATGATTCTATTAGTCCACATGTATATGCTTTACTTGATTGAATTGGATGTTTTCTTAAAATCATGTGAGTTTATTTCTCTAGTGTTTACCAACTGATGCATGACAAATACCTGGAACTCAGTGGCGAACAGCAGTAGCATTTCTTATATTTTTTATGCATCTGTGGGTCTGCTGGGGTGGCTTACATAATGCATTTCCTGTTCTCCAAACAACAGCTACACAGGGCATGTTATTCTCATTGTGATGACAGGAGGGCAAGAGAATAGCATATTTCAAGTGAATGGGAACAGTTTTCCACCCCCAAATATGACCGTTTGGTATATAGATTATTTTATGCTGGAATTTTAAGAAACAAAAGGCATAGGAAGAACTTTGATGTACCTCCTACATGCCTAGAAGAATTTAGAGGAACTGCTGCAGGAAAGGAGCTATCGTTAGAGGTAACTATAGTTTAATAAGAGCTAGATAGGAAGGAATCTAGCAAGTTCCATTTGATCAAAGTCCTCTCTGTGTCCCCTTGTTGAAGATGACCTAGAAAACATTTATGTACCCATCCCTTGCTCTTCTCTCTCCTACGAATTGCCTTCCTCCACTTTGAAGTCCCAAAACACAGCCCCCACGGTCCTTTCTCATCAGCTCATCCTGGCATATAAGCCTTGACTGCCCAGTTTCTCATTGGTTCCCATGTACTTATGGAACCCCCATAAGTACATACATGGCAAATTTGATTATTTTCTCCTGTTAATCTTTCTCATGTCAATTTACTTTTTAGCCAGCCAGATGAACTATGAGGGGAGAAGGGACTTTCCCTCAGAAAACATACCCACTAAATTCCCACTAACTGGGTAGTAACATCACATAGACAAACACAACATCAGTGGGACATAAAAACACTTTCTGCCCATAGTACAAGGGGGAGGTAAGCAAATATTTACTAATAAATATTCAAACTATCATAGTCACTAAGCCAGTTATAGCAAGCTATTCAAAATTACGTAATTTTATTAAGTATTGTGTAAACCAAGCACATATAACCCTCGAAAGAAAGTTGCTTTATGAAAAATTCATGCATTACTTTCAGCTAACTCAGTGAAGGCAAATAGCACCCCCCCAAATACATTCTGTTGAATTAGGTGTAGATAACTTTGCTGTAAAATATTTGGGGTAGGGTCAAGGAGAAATAAAGATCTAGATGATTCTGCCCTCTGATTCCTTTGCAATGATCTTAAACTTCTCATTTCACCTTAAAACAATGATTTATAAATGACGAGTGGTTCTAGTTAATATAAAATCATGGGACACTCCAGCTGGAGACTAGAATAACCTTAGCCATCCATCCGGTGGCCTGCTTGTATTTGTGTGCACGTGTGTGTGTGGTTTGTGTAACTTTTAATTAAGACATTGAAAGTTGTTACACATGGAGAGTTGTGATTTTCTAGATTAACTTGCTTTTTAATTAACTGAAGATTTACTGGCTTGATCATGTCAGAGAGAAAGGCTTCCTGGTTTTAAAGGTAGAGATTTGATTATTTGGAGAAAAAAATAAACTTCAGCATAAGTTTATACCATTAGCTAAATTCCAAATCTAAAAAAAAAAAAACTTCACAAAACTCACTTGACCCTTCTCCTCCTGAGGAAAGGGGATTAAATTAAATGGCATCTCTAAGTGAATAGAATTCCCAATGAGATTTGTAGCACTTTGATCTCCTTATTACTCTGGGAACATTAGCAAAACAGCCTTTTCTAAATGTCTTTTTTCACTAAATCACCTTCTAATCAGCATGGTAAAACAAAGGCATTGTTCAAAGAAACTAACCAAATTAGTCCTGGCTCCAGAGACCCTCATTTACAACAGAGGCTTGAGTCTCTTTTCCCCCCTGTCAGGAGTTCATGGACACACTGGGGTGTAGCCCTGAAAATGCTAAGAGAAGTTTGCGTGGTTTGTGTTTCAAATTGAATTTAACTTCAAAAATTGTCACAGATATATTTCTCGGCTTTATTGTCAATGATTTCCCCCATAGAACATAACCCACAATTCCCCTATTTTGATTTTCTCTATACTAATAACTGAAATGTTTGGTTAGTGTCACTTTCTGTATGTTTTCAACAGTTTCTTGTTTTTTTTTCCTTTCTATTAAACTTTATTGGTATGACACTGGTTAACAAAATTATACAGGTTTCAGGGGCACAATCCTTCAAAACATCATCTGTACACTGTATTGGGTGTTCACCAACCCAAGTCAAGTCTCTGTCCATTACCGTTTATCCCCCGATACCCTTCTCCACCTCCCTTCAGCTCTTTTTTTTTAAAGTAGTGGTCTCCTCTGTCCTCTTTGTGTATGTAAACTGCTTGAGTAGAACTGATTCTGATGAACGAAAAGCTAGTCTCATTCACAAGTTTTCATTCTATTACTTAATACTGAATTGAAGATATGATAACTGTATTTTCCCAAGTAACTAATGTTTTCCAAGCAAGCATTAAAGATCAGTTCTTTTCAGATTAAGTTCATCCTCTCTGCTGATAGATGATAGAAAGCAATTCCATAGTTGGTGAGTAGCTCCTTTCTGTACACTGCCAGCTTTATCTCGAAGGCCATCGTGCTCCTAACATGCAGGGTTCATCTGAAACCTTCTATTTCATCTCCTTGACGTCGCTGGTTAAATGCTTTATCAATGTAGTCTTACAGTACCACATGTGGACTAAAATTAGATCCACCATCATAAAGAAAGCCTTTCACAGGCCCAGATGTCATGATGTTTATATTTTTGTTTATGAGTCTACTGTCTTATGTTGTCAGTGAGCCTGGGACAAGGAAAGGCTGTTTACAATGAGACATTTATTCGCTGTTCTCACAGGTACACATATACATACCCTTTATCCTAAAATGAGTCTTTCCTTATGATCCTAAAATAATGACCTCAATACAAAAGGGAAAAAAATACAAAAAATTGGAAAGTCTTTGAAAGAATACTCTTTACTTTCTTTTTATAGTAAATTTTTACTAGTGGATTACTGCCTAGAATTGGAGAGGCATTTAAATTGTACCAGGAAAAATTATTTGGACCTATTCCCTATTGTGAATCATTTTCACTTATTTTTCTATAAGATGTTTCTCAGAAGTCAGCATATACAACTAAAATTACTGTAGAAATTTATGGTAATTCCCACTTGAAACTGAATTTCTTAGAAAGTGTTGGGGGAAGTGGACACCTGAAATAGAACATAGTTTATATTAATAGTTTGAATTTTCTAAATATAGCTGATCATTGGTTCTTCTTCCACATTATTAGGTGGAGTAACTGCTTAACAAAGTAGCTGGGGAGTTAAGTATGATATTCAGCCAGACCCAAAATCAATGCAGTAACCGGCATTGTGGAAGACAGTTTTTCCAAGGATGGGGGGTGGCAGGGTAGGAGGGGGGTGGGGGATGGGGGGTGGTTTCCTGATGATTTGAGCTCACCTCCTGCTGTGCTGCCCTGTTCCTAACAAGCCACAGACCTGGGGTTGGGGATCCATGATGTAAGAAACTAGTGACTCTGGTCATTATATTCAAAATTGGAATCATCCTATTCTCTTTTTTTTTTAAGTTAAAATACTCACAACATGTGGAAGTAATAAGTGAGGTGTGTTTTTTTCTAGAGTTCTGCGATTGTCTTCATTCCAATTTCCCTCTACTTTTTAACTATTTTGTAAAGGTTGAAAACCAACTTTTATCCAGTAAACTTAACTAAGCACTCTGATAAGCAATGGGCAGAGAGTGTGGAACATTGGAACAGCCCATGGGCTGGACACCCATTCTGGTATAATCTGGAGGTGGGAACTTTAGCAAATGCTTTCCTCTCTCAGATTTTTCACTGGGGAATAATACTGTAAAGAGTTGAACTCCTAGGTCTTTTTAATGTATGAAAGCCTAGAATTATGTTTGATGGTAAATATTTTCTAGCATTTTTTTCCAGAGGAAAAATGCCATCTTAAATAAAATTCAAACACTATAGAAAAATAGCTACCCGACTTTTATTTTGTTTTGAAACAGCTTTAGGAAAAAGGCCTCTCTAGTTAATAGTTTACAATACTAACCGACTATATATTACAGACTAAAAAAAGAAAAAAATATTAAAAAATTGAGACATCTTCTAATTATTCAAGATACTAATTTTCACAGTTCAACTGCTTTGCTCTTAAAATGATATTGAATTCTTAGCCTTTAAATATTAGCATCAGCTGCCAGGGGACAGCAGAGGGAGCTCTAACACTATTTTATTTTATATTTGTTTACTGTGGATGCCAGAAAACTCGTTTTTAATTTGATTGTGAAAATTACAATTTAAATGGGATAAACCTTCCAATAAGATAGCATCACTAAAGTGGACATGTTTATTCCAAGTGAAATTATAATATGAAAACCAATAGTGAAACTTGTCAACCATCTTCACAAAATTTAGCTTTGTGATTTCACAACTATTAAAAACCTCCACAAACTATAAGAATGCAAGGTATATGTTTGTAGCATGTGTGTTTCCAATTGAAAGATGAAAATATTTAATTGCCAACATGTTCATAATTGTTCAAAGTTGTCTCAAAGCCAGATTTACTCTGTCTAGTTGGAATAGAGATTTTTTTTTCAATTTTTGCCTCAATACTTTTCAGTATAGCTTAGTGTAATTCTATATAGGATTCTTCCAATATTATCAAAGTGGATATTGTTCTTTTTCCAGGATAGTATTATCTAAATGTGAACACAAAGAAATTATCTCAGTGAGTTAAAAACATATATCCAGGTACACTGCAGGTTTTCATTTTCGGAGATCAAGATGAACACTAAGATGGCAAGACAGTAATTTTTGTACTCTTTAAACAAAATCTTGTACATGGAAAAATAAGGCATGTCCATTGAAACAGAAATATAGAAAATAACTTCTGAAGTTTTCATGTCCTTTCCCTTACAGAATGAATACTAATCCCTGAAGATAATTTTTTCTAGTGTAGCAGGCCCTTATAGCCAGGACTTTGCCTATCGCTTGTCTAAACCAGTGCTTTGCAAATGTAACATGAAGATCATTCTCGTAGGGGATCATGTTAAAATGCAGGGTCTAATTCAGTAGAACCTGGAATGACGTTTACACAGCTGACTTTATAAACCCCCTTATGGAGCTGCTGCACACGGACTTTGATGTATCAGGGAGATACGCTAGGCATGGGATGTATGAATCTCCTATCCCCAAATCTCCACTGTACTCCTTACTTTTCCATCAGCTAAAAATGACCGTCACACCACATGTTTAACGTGATGGAGTCTTCCTCAGCTTGGGTCGCTGACTGAATGGGGCAGATTCCTCTGATGCTGATTGGGAATAACCAGTTGGATTCATAGGATTGAGAATATATTAAACCTCTGAAATTTTGTACTTACCTGTTACATCAGCTAACCTTATTTTATTAATATATGTATATTCAGATTATTTTCATAAAAGTGTATATAAATAATGGTTTATACCTTTTGCTTTTGTAAGGAAGGATATGTGATAAATTCTGAGTAATAGTTTCTATTCAAAATAGAATATAAATCTTCAATAATAAATATTACCAAATCAAAATTTTAAAGTATTTTATCAAGTTATATACCAAAAAAAAAGAGAAAATATCTAATTTTCACAATCTTCACTTCCATTAGGTAATTTAATAATTTTTTATGTGTATAGTTTTTAAATTTTTAGTTATGGTAAAAACATACCATGAACTGTATCATCTTAGCCATTTTTAAGTGTACAGTTCAGTTGTATTAAATATAGTCACATTATTGTACAACAGATCTCCAGAACTTTTTCATTTTGTAAAAATGAAACTGTGTACCCAATTAAATAACCCCATTACCCCTCTTCCCAGCCCCTGGTAACCTCCATCTACTTTCGTTTTCTGTGAATTTAACTGGTTTAGTTATCTCAAATAAGAGGAATTATACAGTATTTGTGTTTTTGTGACTGGCTATTTTCTTTAGTTTAATTTCCTTAAGCTTCATACATCTTGGGGAATATGACAGGATTTACTTTTTTTTGTCTGAAAAATACTCCATTGTATCTCTATACCACATTTTGTTTATCTCAATTTCTAAACTTTACCAGGTTGATAGCTAAAAAATTAATGTTTTTTATTAGTACACATTTTTGTTTGTAATAATTACATAATATTTTTATATTACCCAGAAATTTACCTATTTGTCAGGTAGTGTAGTTGTTCCCCCCCCCAAATTTTCTATTGGGCATTTTGTATTGATTTATTTAAGTTCTTTATATCTCACTGATTCTAGCCCTTAGGTGTTACATATTTATTTTCATCATCACATTTCAAAATAAATATGTAGTCAGATCTGAAAATATTTCCCACATGGTAACAGTTTGGACAACAGTTTCTTTGGTTTTATGCAAAAGAGAAAGGGAATTTAAGGTCCATGATTCTGTTTTTAAATGAGCCTTGAAATTGAACATTACAGTGTAGAAGAAATCTTGAGAGGTGATATTGTTCCTACTTCTTCTTCTAGAATAAAATTAACAAAATAGTAACTCAATACATAGTTGTGTCATTAAAATTTGAACCAATATTATGTATTGTGAACTATGTTTAGAAATTTCCAGTAACCATTTTACTCAATAGGGTACATGCACATTTCCCTAAACATCAACTCTTTTTTTATTTTGTCTCGTGTTGAATGTAGAATCTTGTTTAAATCGGGGTTAGCAGCAAAGGAAGTGTTGGTTGCTCTCTTTCTGTGAAGTTTAAATGCAGTCATCTCTGAGAATAGCCCGACTGCTTGATGATTTTCTGTGTGTGATTTTCCTGAATCCCCACGTTGAGCTTAAAACCTACTTATTCTTGTTCTGTGCCTTAGGGGGAGAAAGTACAGCTGGCTGGCAGCTTGCTTCCACATAGTTAGTCTTCCTATCAGAAGAGTAGGAGATTGTGCCTTTGCTTTCTGCTTCTGTCAAGCCATTCAAATCCAATTCTCTATCTTATCACAAAAATTTTAAAGCAAATAAGAATAAATTCTTCTATGGTTGTTTGACCTACGTAACAATGGGAATAAATTGTATAGAATTAGGAAAAATCAGGCCACCAGGGATGTTTTTTACAACTAAACATATATTTAAAAGCAAATAAATTCCCACCTCTGCCAAAAGGTTTAAATTTAGATATAATAGTAATTGCAAATAAAAATAAATGTAAATTCTATTGGATTTGCAGTACCTAACTATTTCTGTAGGAGGTAAAAATGTGAATATTTCAATTTCCAAATCTCTCTATCATGTAGCCAAAAGAAAGATTTATTTCAAAACTCTCTTTCTTATGAATGTCTAAGATCCAATGTTATAAACTATCAACAAAATAATATAGGAAGAAAGTCAGATCATCTGGCATTTGCAAAAATTAGAAGCAAAAACAGCCTTCATTGTACCAAAAAGTTAGAGTATTAGACAACCATTTTGACATATTAAAAAAAAACTGAAAATCAAAATGGAATCCAAAAAAAAAGTATTTCAGTGAAGTGCCACTCCAATCTATACCACTCCACTGGTAGCCCATTAAAAAAATAATAATAGAGCTTGTTTGGTGGAACATTTGCTTAGAGAGGAAATATACTGGAGTAAGCATGTTCTAGTCTTTTGGGACCAATGGAAAATAAACCCTGAGATGAAGATTAGCATACACAAAATCTATTAGAATGTTCTTAAAACCAACATCGGTGGAAATGAAAGGAAGGCGGGATTGAGCAGAGGATGAAGTGAAACACTGATAAGGTACCTGTGGAAGTTCCAGCTAATCTCATGAATAAACAGTCATTAAGATGAGATGATTTATCCTGCTTCTTCACCCCACCATTTTGAAAAGAGATTATTGCAGATCAGTAGAAAGGAGACTGTTTCACCAGCCTACAATAAGAAATTTTCATAACCTGGAAAATAGAGTGGTTCAGACCAGTTTATAGCATCAACTATAACAGGCATTCCTGGTCTTCCTAGTAGTGCTGGGTAACTTTCCACAGGCTCCCAAACTGAGGCCCGAATCATCAGTACTGGGTCTTCTGGCTAAACTTGACAATTTTTAAATTAGGCTGAGCTTGATTGGGCTGCTAAATAGTTGTGCCTTTTTCCAAGTGACTTAAATTATTAGAATTTCAGTGTTCTTATCTGAAAAATTGGAGTAAGTTTCTTATAAGATTACACAGTGAGTTTCAAAGGAAATGGCATATGTAGAATATTCAGAAAAATGGTCATTAATATAAACTAATAATTTAGCTATTCTTATAAGTTGAGTGAAGAAAGTAAGAGCTACAGAATACGATAGCTAATATTTTTGAAGGTCAATTATCCAATGCTAATTTAACAAGGTCTACATTTAATATTTCACTCTCTAGAGAGCCTAGCATTTCACTTGGAGAAGAACAAATCCTATGATCTTTTTTAAGGTCAAAGATGATGCTGTAACAGGGTGCAGCCAAGAGGGGGGCACAAAATAGGGATTTGTAATGGGGTCCAAAAGTCAAGGTGCCCAGAAAATATTAGAAAAATATACAGGATGTCCTCAACTTGCTCCCATGACCCCAAGGCTAGGCTAGGGGTTGGGACAAATGGAGCAGGGCCATTGAGAGCTGTGTTGTATAGCAATAGCTTTGCAGCTAACCTCTGGCATGGTCATTTAACATATCTATAATCTTTAGCTGGTTTCATGGGTACATTAAATAGCTGTGGCCTTGCTTTGAGGGGTGGGGGAATGGAAGTGACTTCCACCCAAGATGTAACCAGGAGGCTGCTCTCCCTAATTATAGCACCTGCGTGAGAGCTGGGAGAAGATTAGCTCAATGCCATGGGGCCACACCCACCTAGACTTACGATGGCAGCCCAGTAAACCTGGAAGAATACAGGAATGCTGGCAGCTGTAACTGTAGGAGGAGTCAAAAATGGGGCTGCAGGGGAAGATTGGCATGGGGGTTTAAACCCAGGTATGGCAGCCATGTGAAGAGAGAACCACGTGGCTTTGGCAGAGTGGGGACCCCATGGCTTTAGCCATGTGGCTTAGGAAGCAGGAGAGACTTTGTCTGGAAGAAGAGAGGAGAAAGGACTCTTGCTGTGGGGCCTTTAGAAGGCGCCACATGGCTTTGGATTAACTGGAGATCATGGCAGGGACACAGCAGATGGTGCTGCGAGCCCGAGTCACGGACTTCTACTTCTTTTCCTGAGATACGGTACCCTAGGTACCGTACGACTAGGGCAAAGAAAGAAGGAAGGCCTGTGTGCATCTGTGGATATTCTAAAGGACTTGAGTGTTTTAATGAAAACATTAAGGCACTACTCTGAGTCTGTATAGCTTTTAAATAAATATTTCCTTTCCTTTTCACAAATCTCTGGCATTGAGAGATGTCTTTCCTCTGGCGGTGGGTATAGCAAACCTAGTGGGGAGTCCTTTTGGTAATAGTACATTGTACACCCCCATTGGCTCTGTTCTGTAACAAAGCCTAATGCTTTTTTAAAAATATGTTAGCTTATTTAAGCCTCTCAACAACTCTACAAGGCAGCTATCATGATCCTCATTGCTTAGATGAGAATATGAGACACTGTAAGTTAAGTAATTCTCCAACCTTCACACCCTTGTTAATGGGACACCAGGCACCCAAGCCAAGAGGTCTGGCTCCAGGGTGCCTGTGTGTGACTGTTGCACCCTTCTGTCTCTTCAGTAGCACATTCTTCTCATCACTCAGGAGTTGTGATTAAACTAGTCACTTACTTAATATCAAATCCTATTAGGCTAAAAAGTAGAGTGTTTCAGTGTACAGAAGGGATAGTGGTATTTGATAATTGCTAATATGGGGAAAAGTATGGTTATAAGTATTAATTTGCCATAATTTAATATTAGCCAGCAGTATAATTCACTTTGTCACAAGGAAAAATTACCTCAGAAGGCATTAATATGCTTGGGATCTGTATCAAAACTATATTCATAGCATACCCTGTCTGTGCTACTCTTATACTGTCTAAGATACTGTGTTTTCATATAAGGAAGAAAGACAAACAAAAACATCAGGAGTGACAAAGACATTTACAAAATATGGGAACCAAAAAAGGAGGGGTCCCAAAGCCATGACTTTTAATGATATCTAAAGAAAAGAAAGACGTAATTAAATATGTGAATAACTGGCATGCAGAACAACAATAGAATGTCTACTATGCTATACTACATGGCAGAACTGGGTCAGTGGATAAAATTTACATAGAAGTTAATTTCTAACTATTATCAAACTTTTTTTGAATAAGTGAAATTCAACATGGTACCGTGAAAGGAATGACCTTCATGTTCCTGGCATGTTTAAGTAGAGAAAAGGTCCATAATCTCACTTCAGAAATACTATACAATGTAGAAAAGTTAATTTCATAAAGGCCCCCAAATGAGACTCAAATCATCAACATTTGATCTTCTAACTGGACAATTTATGTCCAATTTCTTCTTAACTCTAAAATTGAGTAATACTGATATTCTAAGATGACAGTAAAAATAAAGAAATCTGTGTGTGTATGTGAGTGCCTGCATACCAGGAAATATACTAGTGAACATATATTTTCTTTACTTTGGCATCTATTTGTTGTAATCTCAAACTAATAACCATTACTTCTTTATTGGTAAAATAGGAATATCAGTAATGGTGAAAGCTTCAGATTGGAGTCAATATCCAAAATTTATAAAGAATTTATAAAACTCAACGTCAAAAAATCAAACAACCTAATTAAAAAATGGTCAAAGGACCTTCTCCAAAGAGGACATACAGATGGCCAATAGACACATGAACAGGTACTCAACATCATTAATCTGCAGAGAAATGCAAATGAAAACCACAATCAGATACCATCTCACACCTGTCAGAATGGTTGTCATCAATAAATCAACAATCGGCAAGTGCTGGTGAGGATGTGGGGAAAGCAGAACTCTTTTGCAGTGTTGGTGGGAATGCAGACCGAGGCAGCCACTGTGGAAAACAGTATGGAGATAATTCAAAAAATTAAAAGTGGATCTACCTTTTGACCCAGAGATCTCACTTCTGGGAATAAATGCAAAGAAATCCAAAACATTAATTCAAAAGAACATAAGCACCCTTGTGATTATTGCAGTGTTATTTACTATTGCCAAGATATGGAAGCAGCCCAAGTGTCTATAAGTAGATGAGTGGATAAAGCAACTATGGGACATTTACAGAATGGAATATTACTTTATTATACAAAGGAAGGAAATTTTACCCTTTGCAAACAGCGTGGATGGACCTGGAGAACATTATGCTAAGTGAAATAAGCCAGTCAGACAAAGACAAACACCATATGATTTCACTAGTATGTGGAATCTTACGAACAAACTGAACTAACAAGCAAAATAGAGACAGACTCATAGATCGAGAGCCAGATGACAGCTATGGGGGGAGCGGTAGGGTTAGGGAGTAGAGGGATCCAACAAAAAGGAAAAGGGACTCATGGCTGTGGATAAGCAGGATAAATGTAATGAAAAACATACAAAAAAATTATACTACTATCAATTCTCCCCAGCAATCTTGATTCCTCTTACCCAGTTCTGCTTTATTTCTTTTCCATATTTATTGCCTTCTAACATACTTTCTAGTTCACTCTGTTTTATTTTCTGACTTTTTCCTGTAGGCTTCATAAGGGCACATGATTTTGCTTTTAAAAAACTGCTGAACAACGGTTTCTGAAACATTGCCACTCATTGGATGGTTAATAAACATTTCTTAAGCAAATGAATGAAAAGTACCACTTCTCTTTGTTCTTCTCCCTTTACTCTTATATCCTTTTATGTCTAAAGCTATATACATAGGGCATTTATAATTTGTGGAGTTTTTTTCTTCCATTTGTCTCTAATAATCACTTTTATAATGAGTTTTTCTGGTTTATAAATGTGCCTGAAATTGATAGACAAAAATTGAACGTGCAATCTTCTGTCTTACAAAACAGTAATTCTCAAACTCCAGTGTCATAGAAAAAGCAGCGATGTCTGCTATAATTGCAGAATTTCAGTTCAAATACCACAAACTCCAATTCAGTAAGTCTGGAAACAAACCCCTCGAAGCAACACAATAAACAACCCATCTAGATGATATGTTTGTGAAATACTTTGGGCTGCTGACGAATTGAATATAGTAAGCCCTGCTTCTAGGATAAATATATTTATCAATTTTTAACTAGCAAAAAAGTAATGTATTTTCAGTTAGTTTTACATAGGTGAATTTGAATAGTAAAAGACAAATCATGTCTTTGTTTCCTGATGCATTTATTGATCCCTCATATTGATTTAAGGTAAATGACAATGCAATAATTAAAATAATTTTAGTTCAGCTAGAAATTTTTGTCTTATCTTATTTTCATCTATAAATAAAATTTAAGTTCTACTTTTAGGAGTAAACCTTGTAATTACCCCCCCATGTTGTCATTTAGATATGGTAATTAAAATGTAGTCATTTATTTTCCAGATAATTTCAACGATTTGTACAATCTAAACACATGCCTGTCAAGGCAGCTTTGGCGACATTACCAGTTCAAAGTCTCATCTCCATTAATGTAACTGTTTACAAAGTTATTATTTTCTCTTTTTTTAGGCCAAATTCCCTTTTGTTTGCAGCAGTAATTATTGTAACAAATCTTGACAGCAAGATGCAGATGAATCTCTCTGTTGCAAAGGACAATTTGCATTCTTGGCATACACAAAATCCATACTTGCCTAATTCATTCATCTGTACAAAAAAAATTTGAACTCACAGATAAAGATGCAATAAATTTCACATCACATAACAGTAATTAGGGTGGTATGGGTCAGACTACTTTCCATTTTTATATCAAACTCCCTGCTATTAGCTTCTTAACTATATCTTTAATAAAGCTTCTTAAAAATATGAGTACTATTGCATTCCTGAAGTTTAAAAGTAAGAAGCAAAGGATTTATTTCAAGGAAATGCATTAAAAATAAGTGTGAACTAACTTCTTTCTGGGTGTAGACATGAAGACATGTCTACAGAGGAAAAGGAAGAACGGAAGTAATTCCCTCTTAAAGTAAAAACAGAAAAAAGACATCATCCACTGAGATATTATCACAACTGTAATTGTTCACATTATCTCCAAAATATCCCATTTACCTCTGTGTTTACACTTGGCCTCAAATAAATCATCCTGAGGTTTCAGTGATTCTAGGTTGGGATTCTCTATCCCTTTGTCAAAAGGCCACAATACTAGTTTGGAATTCAATTCCAATCATGTACTCAGCACATATCATACATAAAATATATGCTTAATGCTGGCAAGGAAGACTTAGAGCACAGATGAAAGAAAAGACCCTTCAGTAAAAGTATGTATCAAATTTAAATGATAGAATTGGAAGGAACGGAGGGCGGGGGAGGTAGAAGGATTAGGGAGGATAAATGGTGATGTACCATGGAGAACTATATAATTTTATTAACCAATGTCACCACAATAAATTTAATAAAAAGAGAAAATAATTGGAATTTAAAAATGATTTATTAGACTGCTTGTGCCACACAGATAATTATAATTATATAATTTTTTAACACAACTCCTATCCTTATAATGAGAGTAAACTGGAAAGACCAAAAAAAGTGTTTTTTTTCTTAACCAATAGGCACCTGAGGACACAAAGTCACCTTTATACTACTATTTTTGTTCCCTGCTGTTTGTCAGGTTTTGTGTTAAGAACCTGATGTGTGCTGGTGTTGGCATTTCTAATTGTGTGATACCTACCTACTCCCTTTTAATATTTTCCCTGGTTTAAAGGAGCTCAAGGTCTGGGAACCAAATTGCTCTGAAGGGAAAGTGCTTGAGGGATTTGGAAGGCGAGAGAGAAAACCTGCCATCCACGGATACACCACTGAGTTTGGCAGATACATCATGTCCCTGGCCTCAGTGAGTTTCAAGGAAATTATTCTTTTTTTTAAAAGATTTTATTTATTTATCTTTAGAGGGGAAGGGAAGGAGAGAGGGAGAGAAATATCAATGTATGGTTGCCTCTCGTGCATCCCCGGCTGGGAACTGGCCTGCAACCCAGGTATGTGCCCTGACTGGGAATCGAACCGCAATTGCTTGGGGAAATTATTCTTGGGGCTGCAGGTGCTGTAGCCATCGCTACTCCCTCAGCTGCAAGGCCTAGGAGGCAAACCTGAGCTGACCTTTTTGGATTTTGCTCCTCCATCCCGTATAACTGTTTGTAAGCACTTAATTGCTTGTACCAAATTCCTTCCTAAATCCCAGAAGATTTAGGTTTCCCACACCCTACCCTGACATGGATTCTTATAAACAATGTTTTGTCCCCAGTGAGTTTAGGCCATGGTCAGATTTAATCAAATAGATATTTTTTAACTTTTTCTAAAGAACTTTTAACACAAGGGTTATCTCTAGCCCAAAGAAAATATAGTAAATATATATTTAAATTTTGATAGACCAGTAAGAAATAATTGACATTATGTGAAGCTTTATATAGCTAAAATGCCTTGGAAACTTCACAAAGTCAGAGTAAAGAATGGTATTCAATTAGTCACCTTTATATTTAGGTTACAATATAGTTAGGTTTGCTTTTATTTGAACATTTTACAGAAATAGAAGCTTGAAAAAAACTTTTAAAGATAATGAGTCAAATAGATTGTATACCTAGGTATAATAAAAACAATTCTTCTGAATACTAAGTGTGTAGAATTTTACTGGCTTTTAGATATTACGTCCATAGGTCCTCTTGAAACATTCTGTCAACAAAATGTTCTGATATCAATGCAAATTATATCTGAGTAACTATGAAAGAAGAGAATCAGAGTCCAGCAAATGCATGTATCCTTGAGCATAATTTGGTTTTAGATTTGATAGAGATGTAAGTTAAACTTTAATACCTATGATATTCTTTGTATGGTCTTGTTTCTATTTATTCTAATATAAATGTTTACAACAGACAGTGTTGTCTGTTCCCCTAAGGAGCTCTAAGATTATTTTTAAAATTTCCATTTTCTTATTCTGTGCCCTGACTCAGAAAAACTCACAGAAGCACCTTCCCTTGGATTTTGTAATGGTTAGGAGACAAATTGTTTGACAACTTGGTTGTAGAGCTGTAGTTATAGGAATGGGCTCTATTTCAGCACATACCCGGGAATGTATAGCTCCATCAAACTAAGAAATGGTAGTAATATAAGAACATGTGTTGTAAATGGGGCAGTTTAGCAAAGCTATTTAACAATAATTTTGCCAGAGATTGCAGTAAAGGGAACAAAGAATTCACACATTAGGCCTGCAATGCTCTTTCTCATAAACATTTACATGGAGGTGATTAAGGATCATTTACTCTTTATGTTTGCCATTTCACCATTTGAGGCTTTGTACGCTTTCAGTAACATGTGGTTATGGTTTAGAAGACAACTACCCTTTATTTATTGTAATATGTTTTAAGCAAAGAGCAAAAGGTAATGTACCTATGGTAAATGCAAGAGTTGAGATATTTTAATAACTGGAAAAATTAGATCACAGCCACTTATCTGAGGTATGCATGACAAATCAATGTCTGCATCCTTAATGCAGATGATCACATACATGATATATTAGAAATTAAGTATGTAGATTTATTTAATGTTCATAAAGATAATGTCAATTCTGAGTTAAATGGTTTGCAATTATATTTAAGAATAGGAAATTTAAATATATAAAAATAATCATATTCAAGTGTATTTATTGTAATTTCTAAATAATTCTCCATTTATATGAACTATAGGATATGAATTATAATAGGTAGGTGAATATATAGGATTCCAAAGCTTAAAGTGGTCTTCATGTGTGACGGATGCTTTCCTTTTTTGCTGCGATAGCAGAATTCAGAGCGGAGTTTCTAAGGTAAGTGTCTATGTACATACACTCAAAGACCAGAAGGCAAGTCCCTTACTCAAGGTGAAAGCTTCAGCCAGATGTCTAAATGATAAAGCCCAAATGGAATCAGAGGTGGAGGAAGGGGTGGGGATCTATAAGACTCCATAGTTGAGGAGGTAGCCCAAACTCTTGTATGGAAAATTAACAACGAGTATATGAGTCCAGAGTCCAAGATCTGGGGCATGGCTATAACATATCCCAAATTTCAGAGTAAAAGAGATGCTGTAGCTGCCTAAGTTTCCAAAACCAAGGTAGATTTTCTACTGCACCAGTTGAACGCTGTTTTTTCCTTAAAGCACAGATTCGTGTTTTTTATTAGGAAGAGATAAAAAGTTGCAGGGTGGTACACCATTGATGAGGGTAAAAAAGTGAAGATTCCCTTTCACTTAGAGCTCATGTCTCTGAAAATATTAGATAAACATATTTTCGAGGAGCTTGCCTTTGAAGCAGAACCATATATTGGCTTACCTGTCATAATGTGTATCTGCAGGTTGGCAGCTGGTGTCTCTACCAGAAAGAGATTTTTCTGAAGCACCGAATTAATAAAGTAGCCATAACTATCTTTTTGAAATACAAGAGTTTAATGAGGCTTTAACTGTTTTTTTTTGTAATTTTTTTCTATCATCTTGAATTCTGTACTACTATATTTTAACTTCTAATATTTTCTGCTCTTTCCTAGTTCTTTTCTGGCATCTGTTTCTGTAGGACAGCTGTGGATTTTTGCATGTGGTATATGGTGGTGTTCAAGGATCCTGCTTGGGCTGCAATGTTGAGCAAATGACAAACTTGAACTTTTCTATTCTTTGGTTAGCTTTTTGTTGTCTGTTTTCCATCCGAGAGCTTAGTAATATTCTCCATAAAACTTGTAACAGTTACATTGAATTCCACCTTTCAATTATGTTTATACTATTTTACTTGTTCCCAAATTAACCTGGAAATTATCCTCTAGAACTTTATTTTCAAGCATTGTTTGTGTTTGCTTAAGCCAAGAAACTTTCTCAGAGTGATTTTTAAAAATTATTACTTATTTATTGTCTTTGTTGAGCTAACATTAGTTTGCAACACATGCAAGTTTCAAGTACAATAGTGTGATTTGTCATTTGCCTATACTGCATTGTTCTCACTTCCAAAATTCTAGGTGCCGTCTGTCACCACACAGCTGACCTCCTTTCCCCATTTCACCATCTCCACTCCTTTCCCTCTGGTAACCGCCGGTCTGTTGTCTGCCTCCATGAGTTCGTTCATTTTTCTTATTCCAGATATGAGTGAAATTATATAATATTTTCTTTGCCAATTGACTCATTTCCCTTAGCATAACACCCTCTAGGTCCGTCTATGTTATAACAAATGGCAGGATTTCAACTGTTTTTCTGGCTGAGTAGCATTCCATTGTTGTTTGCATGTCTTGGCTATTATAAATAATGCTGCAGTGAACATAAAGGTGCATGTATCTTTTTTTAATTAGTGTTTTCATATTCTTTGGATAATGACCAGAAATGGAATAGCTAGTTCATATAGTGGCTCTTTTTTTAAGAATCCCACATAATATTTCCCATATTTATATAACCACCAATAGCGTACACGTATTTCCTTTTCTCCCTATCTGCTCCAACAATAGTTCCTTGTCTTTTTGATGATAACCATTCTAACAGGTTTTAGGTGATTTCTCCTTGTGATTTTGGTTTGCATTCCTTAAAAATTAATGATGTTGCTCTGGCTTTTGTGGCTCAGTGGATTGAGTGCCAGCCTGTGAACCAAAGGGTTGCTTATTCGATTCACATGCCTGGGTTATAGGCAGGTTCCCCAGTTGGAGGCACACGAGAGGCAACCACACACTGATCTTTCTCTCCCTCTTTCTCCTTCTCTTCCCCTCTCTCTAAAAATAATTAAATCAAATCTTTAAAAAAATTAAAGATATTGAACATCTTCTCATGTACCTGTATATCTTCTTTAGAAAAATATCTGTTCAGATTCTCTGCCTTTTTTTGTAATTGGGTTGCTTATCTTTTTGATGTTGAGATGTATGCTTTCTTTATATATTTTAAATATTAACATCTTATCAAAAGAATGATTTGAAAATATGTTTTCCTGTTTAGTAGGCTGTCTTTTTATTTTGTCGATGGTTTCCTTTGCTGTGAAGAAACTTCTTAGTTTGATGTAGTCTCATCTCTTTACTTTTGCTTATCTTCTTTACTCTTGGAGCCAAATTCACAAAAACATCAAAAGGAGCTTAGCACCTACGCTTCCTTCTATGTATTTTATGGTTTCAGGTCCTACATTTAACTCTTTAATCCATTTTGATTTAATTTTTGTTTATGGTGTAAGACAGTAGTCTACATTAATTTTTCTGCATGTGGCTATCCAGTTTTCCCCTATAACATTTATTGAAAAGATGTTACTTTTCTTTATTGTATGTTCTTAACTTCACTGTAGTACTACTAGTTGTCTGTATATGTGTGAGTTTATTTCTGGGCTCATAGTTCTGTTCCACTGACCCATGTGTCTGATTTTCTGCCTATACCATACCGTTTTGGTTACTGATTTGTCATATAGTTTGAAAGGTCTGGCATTGCTCTTTTTCTCTCAGGATAACTTTGACTCTTATTTGGATTTTTTGTAGTTTCATACCAGTTTTATATATTTTTTGGTTCTAGTTCTGTGAAAAATGCCATTGGGATTTTGGTAGGGATTGCATTGAGTCTGTAGATTGCTTTAGGTAACATGGACATTTTAACAGAGTTAATTTTCCCAAACAATGAACACATAATATCTTTCTATTAATTTGTGTTTCCTTCAATTTCAAACTGTCTTACAGTTTTCAGTGGACAGGTCTTTTACCTGTCCTTTGGTTAAATTTATTCTTAGGTATTTTATTTTTTTGTTGTTAAATTTATTGGTTAAATGTATTCTTAAGTATTTTATTTTTTTGTTGGTGGTTAAATTTATTCTTAGGTATTTTTTTTTTTTTGTTGTTGCACTTGTAAATGGAATTGTTTTCTTAATTTCTCATTCTGAAATTTTGTTGTTAGTGTTTAGAAATTCAAAAAGAAATTTGTATAGTGATTTTGTGCTCTGAAACATTACTGTATTTGTTTACCATTTCTAATAGATTTTTGATGTAGAGTAAATATTTTTTATCTAGTTTCTCCAAAAGCTGTAATTACACTTTGATTATATACTCCTCATTTAAAATCACACACCATAATGTTCTTTAAATTTTCAATATATTTTGAAATATTTCTCAATTTAATGTTCACTCAGATGTTAAATTCTTGATATTATAAGGAGAGTTTCTAACAAAAAATAATAATAGTTACAGACTCTCAGCAAATTCTGAAAAAAAAAACAGTCATTGGTGCTTAGGATTATATTTTATACTTATACATTTTAACTTACAAGAATTACACTGAAATACATTTTGGGGCTTTGGCTTCTTGTGGTCAACCTCATCTCATCTGGTCAGCTTCTTTTATGTGTAATTTCTCTTTAGGTATTTCCTTAATCCTCTGGCTTTTTTTCTGCTGAGTTAGTGTTTCTGATTTCATTTAAATTAGCTTTCAATAGTTGTGTTTGAGCTGTTTTTTTTTTATTGTTGACCATTAAATGTCACAGAGTAAGTTCTTTTAAAAATTTTTTATTTTATGTATTTTCTTTTTTATTAAATTTATTGGGTGACATTGGTTAATAGACTTATGTAAGTTTCAAGTGTACAATTCTATAATATATCATCTATTACATTGTGTATTCCCCAAATCAAGTCAAATCTCCTATCACCATTTACCTCCTCTATACAGTCTTTTACCTCCTCTCACCCTACCTTCCCTCTGGTAGTCACCATATGTTATCTGTAAATTCTTTCTTAGAGACCCACAGCTGGCCAGTGGGCCAAATTCTTCCCATGGAGTCTGCTTCTAACTGAATTGTGGAGCATTATCTGGGTCACAGTAGTACTGCATTTCTCATTTCCAGGGTAGTTGCTACTCTGGCTCAGGCGGTGCCGTTGTCCTGGTAGCCGTGTGTAAAATCTAATCAGGCTGTGAACAAGTGGTTAAATAACAATGCTATAAACTGGAACAGAGAGATCCCTGAGATATTAGAAATTCA
>PVKM010022701.1:0-21707 GCA_004027735.1 Carollia perspicillata
TATAAAAATAAAAAGATTCACTTAAAACGGCTTCCAAAAGGGCCATATTCTCTAATTTTTGGTCCAGTGTACTTTCCCACATGTTAGAAAATGTAGGATAGAGTAACTTAAGGCTGAAGTGTTTAGAGTTTTTGGTAATTGAATGTCAGTCAGAAATGCTACATTTATTCTCAACAGGAAATTATGTAGGTGCACTCTGTGACTTCAGATAACCTAAACGGGTTAGAAAGGAAGTGACTAAAATGTGTTCCCTTTTTTTTTTTGTAGCGTGCTCTTCAGGATCCAAACGTCGCTGCGTTCATGGTAGAACCGATTCAGGGTGAAGCGGGCGTTATTGTTCCAGAACCAGGCTACCTGATGGGCGTGCGGGAGCTCTGCACTCGGCACCAGGTCCGCTGCCCCTGTTCTCCAGCTGCCCACGGCGTCTCTTAGGGTTCGGCTGATGGGACACGTGCAACGATGACCCACGCTCTCCACTAGGGGGAGACATCGTACTTAGAGCGAAGGCCCTTTCCAGGGCTCTGCGGCAGCCTGTTCTGACTCCTCCCCAGCCCTCGTCCTCTGTGCCAGCTTTTTAAGTTCTCCCTCCCCTCCTCTTCCCACCAAGCTGGTACATATTTAATCAGTAAAGGTTTAGTAGTGATTGTGGAGTAAGCAGGTGAATTAATTTATTTCCAGAGAGCAGTTCTATTCAGAAGCTCACTGGGCGGTGGTGCCTTTCCGCTGTGTGGGACCGAGCAGAGCGGGCCTCTGGGGAGAGTGGCCTGACCCGAGGGCACTGGCGGTCTAACAGGGTTGTCACAGGGCACTGTTGACACGGGCGATTAAAATACGTTCACAAGTCTTGGGGAGTGGTGGATGTCACGTTTTTGTGCGGGGATGGGAGGGGTTAAGTAAAGACCGCTGTTTCGCTCCGTGGGAGCGAAGTTGGTGACGGCCGCTGTTACGTTGCTCTCCATCAGGTTCTGTTTATCGCTGACGAGATACAGACAGGACTGGCCAGAACCGGTCGGTGGCTGGCCGTCGACCACGAGAACGTCAGACCTGACCTGGTCCTGCTTGGAAAGGCACTTTCTGGAGGCTTGTACCCTGTGAGTTCAACACTAACCCCTCTCTCTGTTCCCTGCGTTCACGGAGGACGTCCCTAAGATGTGTTCCACATCAGCCGACTGTGACGACAGTGCTGCTCTTACAACTCGGTTCTACTTAGTGGCTGTAGGTGCCCCGGGAAATGTGTCACGACATGTCAGAGTTCTGTATGACGACCCCCTTAGTCACTTTTAACTGGAGAGTTGAGTGTGCCTTGGAATTTGCTGCCGCGCTAGCTTTGGATGGAAGCGTTTCACCCCAGAAGTATTCCTGTAGATGCCTCTGCCCCTCCCCATTGTTCGGAAGCACAGCGTTACTAAGCGTTGGAAGCTGGGACGGGCTCACGCAGAGATCAGGAAGGTTCCCTGTCTTGTCGGAGCTGTGTTCTTGGGCACGCCCTTGCGCCCACCAGCCGCCTGTGCTGGTTTGGGGGGCTCAGAGGGGCAGTGCGGACGTCGGTCTCTAAGCAGTTGCTCGTGTTACTACTGCAGGAGCAGCTGCGTCTTGGCTCCGGAGTGCGGCTGCGCCGGGCCGTCGAAGTGGGCCTGCTGTGCTCGGGGTGACGCGCTGGGGCACCCCCCAGCTCGTCCCTGGTGGCGAAGGCGGCCGCCGTGCAGCCCTTGCTCGGCGGAGCTTTATGTCCAATTTTTCATCAGCTTCGTGCGTCTTTGTGTTCCTGGTGTGCTAAGACCCAGACCAGCCCGTCTGAGAAATGGTCTGCTGAGCCCCGACCGCTGTCTTTCAGGTCTCTGCAGTCCTGTGTGATGATGACGTCATGCTGACCATCAAGCCCGGCGAGCACGGGTCAACGTACGGGGGCAACCCTCTGGGCTGCCGCGTGGCCATCGCGGCCCTCGAGGTAAGACTGGCGCAGCTGGGCGGCGCTCATTCCGCACGTGGTGCTGAAGTGACTGGGAAATTCGAACCCAGGGCGCACTGAGAAATGCCGTAAGGTTGGCACGTATTTCAGAACACGAGGAACAGAGGAACGCTTTTAGGAGCATGGCCTTCTCAAAAAGTCTTTTAACCTTGGTGTGGAAGACGGGGGTCCGCTGTGGGCTTGTGGCGTCTGCAGTTCCCCGACGCTTTGGTCCTGTAAGCTCTGGGTGGCCCGCCCAGGGCTCTCTGTGACCAGGTCTGGCCGCCAGGCCTCCAGCTTAGCACGTGTGGTGTTTTCTATGAATGTATTTGAACACTTTCAGGTTTAGTACTTACGTGCCTACCAAAGGCATAGAATTATGTGATTTGTAAGGGTGGCCTTTTAAGGGAAAAAAATAAAGGAAACTCTGTTACAGTTAAAAAATTAAACTGTATTTAATCCATTGACTTATTCAACTAATAAGAATATATCTGCCCGGGCTGGTGTGGCTCAGTGGATCGAATGTCGTCCTGCAAACCAAAGGGTCACTGGTTTGATTCCTGGTCAGGGCACATGCCTGGGTTTTAGGCCAGGTCTGCAGTCGTGGGCACATGAGAGGCAACTAATCCATGTTTCTCTTGCCCATCATCAATATTTCTCTTCCTCTCCATCCCTTCCTGTCTTTCTAAAAATAAGTAAAAAACTTTTTAAAAAATTTAAAAAACAAAAGAATATATTTGTTGCCTTTAATGAGTTTTAAGCCTTATTTTGCCATCAAGGCAGATTTATGGTGGGTTTGTGACTGAGCAGGGTTCTGTTTGAGCTAGTATTGTGTTTAATTAGAAATTAGCCCTGGCTGGTGTGGCTTAGCGGATTGAACGCCAGCCTACAAACCAAAAGGTTGCTGGTTCAATTCCCAGTCAGGGCACATGCCTGGGTTTCAGGCCAGGTCCCTATAGGGGGCGTGTGAGAGGCAACCACACATTGACATTTCTCTCCTCTTTCTGTCTCCCTTCCGCTCTCTCTAAAAATAAATAAATGAAATCTTAAAAAAAAAAAAGAAGAAATTAAACTGGTATAGGCTTTGAAAAGTTGAAATGAAAGTTCAAGTCTTCAGTCAGGTTCTTCCTTTGTGTACATTCCACATCTCCCTCCAAAGAACAATGTAAAAGAAAAAGGCAGTCGTAACGTCTGTGTGATCTTTTTCCAAACGCAGGTTTTGGAGGAAGAAAACCTTGCTGAAAATGCGGATAGAATGGGCGCCATCCTGAGAAACGAGCTGATGAAGCTGCCGTCTGACATCGTCACCGCGGTGCGCGGCAAGGGCCTGCTGAACGCCATCGTTATCCGAGCCACCAAAGGTGCGCAGACAACGTCCTCTCAGGGTGTCACTCGTGTAGGAAGACCTCAGACACGCTTGGCATTTTGTCTAGCTACTGGGTCCCTCTAAAACCGGTGGCTGGCCAACCGCTGACCACGTCTTTCAGGCCCGGGATCATCTGATTTACCTACTAGTCCTAAAAAATTGACGTCTTTCCTGCAGGAAGGCACACGGAAATAATTTGCCCTGGTCTTGTTCCTCTCTGACGCTTGTCGTTCTGCCTTGGGTTGGTTGTGGGGCACTGGGAGACTTACACTCGTGTCCGTTAGTGAGTCTGCACAGGGCACCCCGCCAGCGCTTCCTCTCTGCCCCTTGTCCTCGCTCACTTCGGAACTCCGCTGGTCAGCGGGGCTGTGGGGGCAGCACCGACGGTGGCGTGAACGGTGAGGGTGACGCTGAAAATACGCTGAGCGGCCGCTCGGTTCACCGTTGGGTGTTTCAGTACATCATTGGTAACCTTGAGGGTGCCCTGCGGGATTTTGTTGTGGTAACCCTTCCTTTTAGAGCAGTGGTTTCAACCTCAGCTGTCTGTGTTCAGAAGTACCTGGGGGGCTTTTATGAAAGTTACTCCAGCTGGAAGACTCAGATTCGGTGGGTCGGGGGGCCCAGGCCCGCAGGGGCTGCGGCCGGGGCTGGGATCTGTGGTCTCTCGTGATGCGGGTCTGGCCCTGCGGGTCCGGAAGCGGATCTGTGCAGGGGGGCGGTGTGGCGTCCGCTGGGTTTTGGGTATTGCTCGTTTTCTGCCAGCTTGTTAGCTGTCACACCCAGGTTCTTGTTGCACTGGGTCCTCGTGTAATTAGTATGGCAGTTTTCGCACATAAATTTTTTTTGCTTTTTCTTTTATGAAAAACTTAACAAAAACTGTACGTCTGATCATACCGTTCAAACCTAGTTATGCACTTGCTGACGAGTAACTTCCTTTTTAAGACTAGAACAAAGTGAGCCTGCGGCGCCCAGCTGCCCTCCTTGAGCAGGAGTGGGAACACTCCGCTTGCCGGGACTACTCTGCCCGGGGTGGGGCGGGGAGGCCGTGTCCAAATGCTGGTCTCTGATCAGCAGGCGTGTCTGACTGTTTCTCTGCAGACTACGACGCTTGGAAGGTGTGCCTGCGACTTCGAGACAACGGGCTCCTGGCCAAGCCGACGCACGGTGACATCATCAGGCTCGCCCCGCCGCTCGTGATCAAGGAGGATGAGATTCAGGAGTCTGTGGAAATCATCAACAAGACCATCCTGTCTTTCTGAGGGCGGCGGCTGCTCCCCGTGGGGCCTGGGACCCGGCTGGGGACAGGTCGCTCGGTGACGTCCCATATAGAAGCCTCTGCGCTTCTGCTCAACGCAGGCACGTTCCACTCCCCCCTGTCTTCGAGGACTTTTGTTTGTTTTAATATATGTATATTTTCAGTTCATACGTCATGGCACGACATGCATAACCGTGCAGTTCGCTGTGTAAGGGGACGGCGTCTGCACCGGATGCGGCGTGTCGGTGAGCTAAGGTGAAGCGCATCTGTCTGTCTGTGTATAGGCAGCCTGCTAATCAAGCCCTGTCGGGTTTATTTACATTTCTATAATTTTCTAGCTGGTGTAAATGTATTATGTTTAAAAAGTTATATAGGAGACTGGTTTTACTGGTTTAAACATATGAAGTTGAATTATAATCATTGAATTCTAGGAAGGATTAAGTGGTTAAGCCTTATATAAAGTAGAAAATTGGAATAAAGTTCATGTTAACCCACACCAGGATGAGTGTCCTTATTTTGAATTAAGAATTATTGTTTAAGCCCTGGCTGGAATGGCTCAGGGGATTGAATGCCAGCCTGCAAACCAAAGGGTTGAAGGTTTGATTCCCAGTCAGGGCACATGCCCTGGGTTGTGGGCCAGGTCCCCAGTGTGGGGCACGTGAGAGGCAACCACACATCAGTGTTTCTCTCCCTCTCTTTCTCCCTCCCATCCCCTCTGTATAAAAGTAAAGCAGATAAAATCTTAAAAAAAAGAATTATTGCTAAACATTCCCAAACTGTTTTAAATGTTGCCCTAATTTGCACAAAATACATATAATCAATTGTTCTTTAAATTTAAAATAAAGCCCGTATTTAAAACTTCTACCAATCGCTGTGCTGTTACCATCAGCGCAGTATCACTGGTTAATATTTTTAAGCTCACTGAGAATGTTCTTTGCCTGCTTTAATTGTGTTTTCTAAGAGCACTGCAGTTTCTCCAGTGATCTCTACACATGCCGAAGTTGTGAAAGTCTCTCACGTACCCCGTCCGTCCCCTTCGGAGCGGTTGCTGTTTCCTGTGTGCGGTGCCACTGCAGGCTCTGCTCATTTGCCGTTCTGCTTCCTGCAGTTTCGGGGCCTGTGGTTTGTTGCCCATGGTGCACCCTGGTCCGAACGCATTAAAACGAAGGGTCCAGAAGTACGCAGTCGATAGGTCTGCGATTGTGCGCCACGCTGAGGAGTACGATGAAGTCCCTTGCTGCCTTGCTTTTTCCCATCCGGGATGGGCATCTTTTTGTCCAGTGTCCCCGACACTCTGCCCTCCCCTCGTCACCTAGCCACTGCTTGTGTTCAAGTCACCCTCACTTCACTTAATGGCCCCCAAGTGCACGAGTAGTGATGCCGGCACGTTGGATGTACCACAGGGACGCTGTCCAGTGCTTCCGTTAAGTGAAAAGGTGAAAGTTCACCTAATAAGGAAAGAAAGAGAAAAGTATGCAGAGGTTCCTAAGATCTCCGGTGAGGACAAATCTATCTGAAATGGCGGGGAAGGCAAAAGATTTGGGTTGGTTTTGCCAGTGCACCTCAGACTGCACAAGTCAGGGCCACGTGGTGCGTGGTAAGGGCTCAGCTGAGATGGGGAAGGCATTGACGTTGCGGGTGGAGGGTGTGGACAGAGAACGTGTCCCCCTGTGCCAGAGGCCCTCAGCCTCTGCCCTGAGACGGGTGATCACATTCACGTCTCTTGCAGCATGTCGTCGTAATTATTCTATTTTATTAGTTGTCGTTAATACCTTACTGTGTCTAAATTACAAACTAAACTTGTGTATGTATAGGAAAAACAGTCTATATAGGGTTTGGTACTATCTTCAGCTCCAGGCACCCACTGGGGATCTTGGGATGTGTTTCCTGTGGGTAAGGGGGACTACCGTGTCATTTTTATTGAAGTATCTTTAGTCACGGTGTTTAACTTTTTTGCCAATGAATGGGGTATTTGGGATGACTTTTTTAAAAAGACTATTTCTAGAGAGAAGGGGAGGGAGGAGACAAGAGGAAGAGAAACATCTATGTGAGAGAAAAGCATCAGTCAGGTGCCTCTTGCGTGAGCCCGCAACCCAGGCCTGTGCCCTGACTGGGAATCGAACCTGCAACCTTTTGTTTTGTGGTACGGCTCCCACAAAGCGAAAGGACCGTACGGTACGGTGAGTGGTCAGGGCTTGGGAGCTGGGGGACGGCTCCGTTTCCCTTGAGGGTGGCTGAGAGGCTGCAGGTGTGTGGAAACACTTCCATTTGGTTCTGACAGGGGAGGCATTCTCAAAGATGCCGGCAGGAGCCATTCAAGCACACCCACGAGTGCATGCTGCATACGCCAGAGCAGCTTCGTCTGTTCAGGGGAAACTCTTTAAAATACGTCCCCCGGTTACTGTTCCATGCACGTGTGAAGGGCTCAGCGGAGTTGTATTACTCCCCAGCCTTTTTTCTGATTAACTTGCAGATGAGATGTTCCTTCCTCCTGCACATTGGTCCAGTCCCTCAGCTCGTTAATGAAAACTCCCGTCTCACCCAGAAAGGGAAGGATGCTGGGAAGACCCGTCAGCGCCCTTCTTTCCCTGCAAAGCCCTTGTGGCTCCGGAGTGCCCAGCCACGTACTGAGTACTGACCTGGAAGTAACGACCTCCCGGAGTAGTTTCCATATAGACATGCGAAGAGCACAGGAAGCTGCGGGACCCGTGGGGGTGGCCTGGGAGGGGCCCTGGGTGTGCCCTGGGGATCCTAGACCACGCGGGGCTGTTGCCAGTCCTTTCCTGCTCTGCTCAGAGGGGAAGGGACCTGCCACGTGCACAGAGCCTGTGGTGGCAGAGCTGGGTGGGAGCTGGTGACAGCCTCCCTGCTCCACTGCCTGTGTGGCATGGGGGTGGGTGGCAGTCTCCCCGACAGAGCTGCGGGTTTGCTCTTCCCACTACTGAGGGGCTGTGTGACCTCAGGCAAGTCACTGCCGGTCAATGAAATGAATGGGTTGCATTAAGCCAGGGTCCATGAGCAAGTGGCCCTGGAGGGGCAGAGCTGGTCTCCGGAGGTGGGGTCCTGGCCTGCCTCAGTGAGCCTGCGGCCCAGCCAGTGGGGTGCACCAGGCCTGGGGCCAGGTAGAGGGGCACTCTCAGCAGCACTGTCAGCTCTCAGAGGGGCCGAGGCGCAGGACCCCGCAGAAGGTTTCACGTAGAGACAGCCAGAAAACAGCCATCGGTTTTGTGAGCTTCCCATTGCAAGCCTGGGGTTTTAAGATCTTTTATGACTCAGTTTCCTCCAAAGGCAGTCTCTCGAAAATGGGAGGCCCCATTTCTGTGGAGCAGGGCTTTGGGCTTGGGAGAACGACAGGGCTCTGGCGAGTTGTCCCTCCCCTCCAAGATCCAGCACTCCTGGGCAACTCCACAAACCCCGGCGCCAGGTTAGGCCAGACCCACTCACAGAGCGCAGGGCGCTTCTGGACGGCAGGGGGTGCTGTCCGCAAAGCTTTGCATCGGTGACTCAGACCTGCGCGTGCGCTCTCAGAGGTCCCGGAGCAGGCTTCCGTCTCCAGGTCCCCGCGCTGCAGAGCTGGGCGTGCTATGGGCGGTGCAAGAGGGCCAGGGTCCACGGGGTCCGGCCAGAGCCTTGCGACCACGCGCAGAGCGCAGTGGACTTTTGTAAGAGTCGATCATGATTACTTGTGCTCTTTGTAGGAGATTCCAAATCATAGAACCAGACATCCCACGGCCGCTCCCCGCAGTTGTTGGTCCCCACAGGAGCCCCGCAGAGCTGGTCGTTGACAGGTCCGGGTAGGGCAGACAGGTGTCAGTCTTCAGCAGGAGCTGGGGCTTGAACCTCGCAGAGCCTGGTGCCCAGACGGCCCAGTCCATACTGTGCGCTTCACAGTAGTGACCTGTGGCGGGCGGTTTCCAACCCAGAGTGGACTGGCTGGCTTGGTAAGCAGGGCCCCAGCCTGTTCCAGAGGTGAGGGAGATAATTTCCACCTCTGGCTCCTGTCCTGCCCCCCTACCTGTGTCCCCAGCCCCAGCCCACCTGGGGGAGTCACCCTCCCCTATCAGAGGGGCTAGTTTACCTTTTAGTGAGGGTAGCCACAGACTCTTGCAGGTGGGAAGGGGCCTTGCCTGGGTCTGGAGAAATGTCTGCCTCTGTGGAGCCTTCTGTGGGTTGCTCTGTCTCAAGGTGGGGAGCTTTGCACACGTGGGGAGCCCTGGGGGGTGCAGTGTTCAGCTGCAGGAGCGGGGTGGGGGACTGGGGAGCCCATTTGTCAGACTGTCCCCCTCACTGGGCTGGCTGGCTGGCTGCCCTTCTCACCTCCAAGCCTGTTTGTTTGGGTCGACACACCCCCTGCAAACAGCCAGCCCAGGGGTGTCTGTGGCCCTGGGCCCCGCCTGTGGTCAGCCAGCTGCTTCTCCAGAGGGAAATGCTGCCCCACGCTGCCCCACTGGGCCCAGATCACAGCCTTGAAGGTGGGAGCTGGGAGGCAAAGTCAAAATTGCCCTGAGAGTAAACAGCTGAGGACCCAGTTTGGCCTGGTCAGGAGGCTGGCGGCTACAAAGGGACACTGTGAGGGATGCCCTGGAGCAGAAGGGACTCATTCAGTCCTCCCAGAATGCGCCTTGCCTGCTAATTAGGTGGGGAGGACCCTAGTGGTGGGTGGGCAGCAGGAAGGGGAGAGAAGAGGGGGAGCTAGTGACCCTGCAAGGAAGAGCCCACTGCTCTGACCATCTAGAACCCGAAGTCTGAGCGCAGCCTTGCAGACCAGCTGCTCCAGAACCTCACAGGGAGCTCATTAAAGACGGCGCTGTCCCCTCCCAGGGCTCCCTGAAGAGATGGCAGAACCCAGCTGTGGGTGGGGGCTCAGCCTGTGTCAGCCCCCCACTGTGCTTTGCAGGGTCAGGCCTTCAGCACGGCTGCCCTCCGCATCCTGCTGCCTGTGATCAGGGTACGGGGATCGGAAAGGGGACCCGCCTGGCTCTTGGGTGGCTGGGGGCCTCAGGGGCAGGAGACACCACACAAGCAGTCTTGTTCCTTTCCTCAGGGCACTGGACACACACGCTCACGTTCTCTGTGTGACCCGAGAGAAAGCGTGTGAACAGTTGATTCTTTCACCTCACAGCAGGGTGGTGCTGGCGTGCTGTGTTTGCCCCCATTCTGTAGGTGAGAAAACTGAGGCTCCTCGAGGTTAACCGACTTGCCCAAGGTCACACACACTGTGCCGAGGCGGAGCCTTTCCCCACGGGTCTGCCCTGGGTGGCCGGTCGGGGCCTGGGTGCACCGTGCTGTGAAAAGCTGCCTGGTGATCTGACTGTGCATCCCCGTTTCGAGCCCTGGTCCCAAGAACCTCTTGCTACCTCTCCCTGTGTCCTCACTGCACGTGGGACGTGCTTCAGGGCCACCCAGGGTTCTAGGTGCGGCAGGTGAGGGACATCCCCCTAACGGTGCTGACAGAAAGCCCCTGGACTCTCTGGGAAAGGGGCTTTCCCACCTCTGTGCAGGGACATGCGCCTGTCACAGTGGTGCTCTGCTGTCCCGCGTGGTGGGCGGTGGGGGTGGGGTGGGGAGGGATCGCAGCTGCACGTCATTTCTAGACCCTCCTGGGGTGCTGCTATTTCTGTGACCATGTCAGCTCGTTTGCTGAAGAGTGGTCTGCATGAATCTTTTTGGGCACCTGGTGGGCTCGTTGGCGGTCACCTGACTGTGCCCACCCTGTGTGCCTGGTGTGGAGGCCAGCACTTCGCTGGCACTTGTTCAGGGTTGTTTGGAGGGTGGCACGCGGATCCCAAGGTGGGGACGAGGGGGGCAGCCAGCTGCCTGCTCTTGGAGTTGGGGCCCAGCACCGAGCAGGGGGTGGTGGTCCCACTGTGGGCAGGGAGAGGGTGAGCGCTGCCCAAACAGGGTCAGGGGGTCCTGAGCAACAGCGGTCCTGATGACCCCCTGCAGCATGCGGGCGGCCCTGTCTCTGGAGGGCTCTCGCACCCAGCCTGGGCTGGGCCTGCCACAGGTATCTCCGTACCAGAGGACTCAGATGCTGCTGGTGGTAGCCAGCCCGAGAGCCCTTGGACCGAAGCGTCAAGGGTGCAACCCGGAAGGTCTGGTCTGTGACGACAGCAACGCCGTCCACTCTCAGGGAAATGAATGGCTCCATCGAGGACAACTGTGGACAGATCGGTTTTCCTGGGACCGAATCAGTCCTCAAAGTTATGGTTACTTGTTTAGCACTAGGAGTTCGGGATCCACAATTCAAGAGTCTTTTCTGAGTGCCTACTGTGTGCTAGGCAGGGGGTTCCTGAGCTGGAAAGGACAGGGAGCACCCCCGGGGGGGCCAGGGAGCTCCATCAGGGGCAGAGAGCAGATAGGGCTCCTGGTGCTTTGAGTGACAGGTTGGGGCCACCTCCTGCAGTTCCGGTCTCAGATGGGGCTGATCTTCACGGCCCCCTGGGTGCCTGTCCTGGCTCGGGCTGCACAGGCCACATGACTGGGGCCCCACCCGACCTTCCCAGGCTGCATTCATCACAGTCCTCAGCCCAGGAATCCGCACCAACTGAACAGGATCCTCGACAAGAAGGGCTTTGATCTCCCCGTCAGCTCTGAAGGGTGGCGTTATTGATGGCATGTCCTTTCCGACAGCGCTCACGAAGGCACATCCTCTTCGCTCGGAGAGGTGCCTCTCGTTGCAGTGATTTATTGGGCTTGCAGTGCTGCTGTTTACAAGGACCTGCATATTTATTCAAGTGGAGGAGCATGCTCCCCTCGGTGCACGTGTGGAGGAAACCGGGAGAGTCAGGGCGGGGAGGGCTTTCGGAGGAAGGGGGAGCCGGCTTCCTGGATCTCTGCAGCTCACCTGCCCTCCCAGCCGATGTCTTGCGTGGACTTACAGACACCTGCCAAGAAAAGCTGGAGGTGGATTAATTTCAGAAATTGATCAGCAATTTCCGTTTCATCCAGGGATGGTGGGGATCTTACAGAGCCAGGAGCGGCGCCCGGGGACGCAGAGCGGGAGCTAAGAGAAGACAGGCAGAACCTCAAGGGCATGGGGAGGGCGAGACCAAGACAGTAAAACTCAGGCAAATCAGGATGGGAGAGGAGTTGGGGAGGCGCACGGAAAATCAGGGGCCTCAGGGAGGACCATGCAGGAGGGGCAGGGGCGTCGGGGCAGGTGCGTAGAGTGTGACCCACAAAGGGAAGGGGTCAGGCCCAGGGGCTTGGTGGCAGGACGTGGGCTCTCCTTCCTGGCTGCAGAGTGGGCAGACCTGATTGAAGGGAGGCCCAGCTGGGCAACCCAACTGCCCAGGCCACCTGTCTAAAGGGCACAGGAGTGTCACTGAAAATCATAGGCAATGTGCAAGGTTGGGTTCAGGAGGTGGGCAGAAACAGAAGCCCCTCCACACGGTCACATGCCATGAAGTCTCTGCTTTGCATAACGTAGAGGTAGTGGCCCCTTCCCTGCGCTGGACTAAAACAGTGACCCCCTACATCAAGGGTAGCAGCCAGACGGTACCAAACTACCAGCCTTCTCGAGTCCCTGCTGCTTCGCTGGCCCTTAGAGCTGGGCATGTGCCCCGAGCTACAGGACATCCACAGGTTCGAATCCGTGATGAGGGGTGGCAGGGCCCTGCCGAGGCGCTGGGTGTCTTGGTTGGTGTCTGCCCCTTGGGTGAGCCTGTGCTCTCTGCGAGGCTTTCTTTTCCGCTGTCATGCCTTCGAAACAGTCCTTGGGTTGGTCCAGCACTGCTGCCACCCTGGGGGAGCACAGCACCGGAGGGGGGTGACTCTAAAGGGGCAGGCCCCTGTGCGCCCCACCCCCCGTGGTGTGTCTTGCCCGTGCTGGATGCCGCCCACCAGCCCCCACCCTGGGACCTCTGCTGCCAGTCGGCACATGGTCCGGGACCCCAGAGACCGATGACTAGACCTTTTGGTAGTTTCATGCCCCAGATACGCCCTCGGTGTCTGAAAGGCCGAGAGGAGGCCTCTTTGCTCAGGTGGGACTGTGCCCGAGATGCCGGGCGGCAGTGGGTGTGGGCACAGCTCTGCCCCGGGCTGCCCGCCGCTGCCGCCGTCTCCTGTTGAGCACGCAGACCCGCTCTGAGCGGACCAGGAGGCGAGGGGAAATCCGGCTGTATTATAAATGTTCTTCACTCTTATAAAAGTGATATATGCTCACTGAAAAGCACTTAATATAGAAAAATATACAGGAGTGCAGAGAAATCGTCCATAATCCCGTCTCGCTGAGAGAGTTCCCGGTGATAAGTTACCTCCTCTCCTCCCGGGCTTTCTGCCTGCACCTCGCCTACTCTTCCTTCCCGGGGGCAGCCCCAGGGCTCGTAGTGTCTGGTGCCCATTTTGCAGATGGGGAAGCGGAAACCTGGGAAGCCACCCACCACCGTCGTGCCCCAGCCAACGTCCGCTCGGCACTGGCTGCGGCAGCCACTGCCCACAGGACATCCTGCCACAGGCTGGGAGTCTCAGCCACTCCAGGGAAGAAACAGGAGAGGGAGGGCGTCCCCCCAACCTTTGCACCCCATGCCCCCTTCACTGTTTCTTCAGAACTCCCGGTTCCCCCAGCCGGAGCGGGGCCTTTGGCTGCATCATGAACACTCACGGACACCTGAGGGGAGAGCTCCGTGAACTCGGCCTATGCAGCACCCGTGCTCCCTCTGTCACCTGCTGGTGCTCCTGGAAGGGGACCTGACAGTGCCACGAAAGGGAACCCTAGCCAGTATCCAGGCTGCGGCTCTAGTGACCAAGGGGATCCAAGGCCCCAGACGAGGAGCGGCCCCATTCGTGGGGCCGCCCCTCCAGGGTGGACCTTTCCTCTCAGCTACGACGTGCAGCTCTGCTTTGCTTAAAGTGGGTCCTCAGTGCAACCAACCCTGATGTTCTTACGGTATAACCTGCAAGATCTAGGATCCAAAATAATTTACCACGTGCTTCTGGCGGGATACCTCATGCCGTTACACAGGAAGTGTCCCACTACCAGCGATGGGGGGGTGGTGGTGTTCATTTTTAGGTGGGACTCCCAGCAGGAAGTGACACCCCCCTACCAAATGCAGGGGAACAGCATAGGATATGGAATCAGATAAACCTAGGGCACATCCTGCCTCCACCCTTTCGAGCTGTGTTTGTTGCTTTTGGCAAGTGGCAAACCTTCACCGATTCTCGGTTTCCTCATCTCTTGTCTCTAACAGTGGGCAGGAAGCTTACCACGGCACCAAGTTGGTGGACATGTTTGGGGCCTTGAAGGCTGGCGAACAGCAGAACGGGGTGTTTAAAAAGAGACCAGCTGTCTCAAACCCGGGCGTCTCATTGGCCAGTGGCAACACTGTCCACGGCCCACTCCTTCCACTTCTAGAAATCCACCCAGGAAAATAATCCACAATGCCGTCAACATGCTGTGGACACACAGGCTTTTTAAAGCCTGACTTGTGAGGCAGAAAATGGGGAACAGCCTACATGTCCAGCAACAGGGGGTGGGCTCCGAGAAGATTATGGGCAATCCTCCTTTCGGATTGTTAGACCTTCAAAACCAGGCTTCCAAAGAATCTTCATGATGTGGGACAATGTCCTCAACAAAATGTTACCTGGGTGGAAATCAGGTGTAGCCAGGACCCAGGCTGAACTGCAGCTTCGTCCAACCTCGGGCAGCTGCCGAGGCCAGGGTGCAGAGCACCCTTTGGGGTGACGAGGGGAGGGGCAGCCGGTCTGAGACCGGGGTCTGCCCGGCAGGAGAGGGGACCCACCATCCAGGGTTGAATCACATCATCACATGTCCTGGCCCACTCTGTCCTGGGCTCCGTGCTCAGTACTTTCTCTGCGTCCTCACTGAGTCCTGTCACTCAGAGTATTCTATTGAGATGAAAAGACCCAGTTCAGACCAGATTGAGCTAAAAAGAACTCTGACTGGCTCACAGAACTAAAGGTTCTGCAGTAGATTTAGCTTCGTGCCCAACTGGAGGCCGGAAGGTGTCACCTGTCTCTCGTCTCCCGGGCTGGCATGTGGAGGCCCCAGGCCCACTGTCCCTCTCTTCATCGCCCTGAGGTCACAGCCGGGATGGCTGCCTTCACAGCCAACCCAGCCAACACAGATGGCTCTGTTTAACCAGGAAAATGCTGGGAAACCTTGGGTGAGCTCCCTGGAGGCCCGTGTCCCGCCTCAGCAACCCTGGGATGAATTCGCCCTCTGAAAGGTAGACTCTGTTTCCAGGGAGAAGAAGGAAGGGTTGCGGGGAAGACAGGAGATCCTACAGTTTATTATGAATCTTCAGTATTATTATCCTCCTTTTACAGGTAAAACCAAGGAGAGGCAGGGTCTGGCACAAATAACCTCCCTTTTTTATTACAAAATCATCAGCATGTAATTCTGTAACATAACCATATCACACTCGAGCACACCATGTGATGTTTTAGGGGAAATGTTCAAATTAAAACCATAAATTTTTACACCCACGTTATTACCCTACTGTCGACAGCGAAGCAGGGGTTACTTCTGCCGGACCCTGCGTATCGCCCAAGAACGCAGCCACTGCGGAGCCGGGAGCCAATCCAGGCCGGCTGCCGCCAAAGCCTGTGCGCAGTCAGAACTGGATCGGTCTGCTCGGGCTGCCATTCCAAGATGCCGCAGGCTAGGGGCTTAAATAACAGAGATGTACTTTCTCACAGTTCCGGGGGCTGGAAAATCCCAGATCAAGGCCTCCAGACGCAGCTGATTTCTGGTGAGAATCCTCTTCCCGGCCTGTGGACAGTGCTCTCCGTCTGTGTCCTCACACGGGGTGGGGGTGGGGGCGGGGATTCTCTCCTTCCCTCTCTCTCCCTCCTTTTCCCTCTCCCTCCTTATAAGGCCATGGGTCCTACAAGACCAGGTCCAGCTATTATGACTTCATCTAAGCTTCATTACCAAGGTCTTATTTCCAAATACGGTCGCAGTAGGGTTAGGGCCTCAGCGTCTGGATTTCGGGCACAGAGAGCACGGTTCCATCCACAGCATCTCTCGCTGGAGAGCGGAGTGAGCCCGCAGCCCAGTCTCAGATGTGGGTGATCCCTCAGTGCTCAGGCCTCGGCCCCTCCCGAAGCCCCCGGCAGAACCCTCCAGCTGCAGGGCTGTGTGCCCCAAACTGCGTCAATCGGGGAGCAGAGCTGCAAACAGCTGAAGCTATTTCTGCTCATTAGAGCAAAATGGAACTGTATTAAAGGCTATTGAGCAGCTCCTGGGGTCTCTGGATGGAGGCTGCGCAGCCAGGAGCAGAGTTCGAACTCACTGCAGAGCTGGCCCGGGGGACCTCCAGGGGGATCTGGCCCCTCCCTGTGTGCTGGGGGCCCTGCCAGCGAATGAGCTGGCCACTGCTGCCTGAATCCAACCCTGGAAGCCCTGGGAACCACATGTGGGTATCTCTGCTGACCTCACCCTTTCCAGCATGCCATCCACACAGTCCTGGACTCTGTGTGACTGGCTCCCACGTGCACCTAATTGGCACAACCCCAGCCACATGCTGGTTCTCCCAGCTGCAAGGGAGCCTGGGAAGCAGGGCTGTGGCATTTGCAGCCTCCCTAGTGGGACAGGGTGTCTGCCTCCCTCCAAGCTACATAAAATGGGGAAGGGACACACCAGGACGCTGGCTGGCCAGTAAGAATGGCACGGATCAAAGAAGCAGAACCACTAATATCAGTAATTAGTGTCCTACGGCGGCTGTAACAAACTGTCACAAACTGGGTGGCTTAGAGCAGAAGTTATTACCCCGCAGTTCTGGTGGCTGGAAGTCCGCAATCACAGTGTCAGCCGGGGTCTCTGTCTCTCCTGGCTTCTGGTGTCGCTAGCAGTGCTCGGCATCCCTTGGCCAGTGGCAGTGTCCCTCCAGTCTCTGCCTCTGTCTTCGTGTGGCCGTCTCTCCTGTGGGTGTCCACCCCTCCTCCTCGCTGTGCGTATCCATCTCTGTGTCTCTTCTCTTTATGAGGACTCCAGACGCGGTGGATTAGGGACCCACCCTATTGCAGTAGGACCTCCTCTCAACCGACAACTAGATTACATGTGAGGACTCTAACCCTTAATTACTGCAAACACCCCATTTCCCAATGAGGTCACATTCATGGATTCCAGGGCTTAGGGCTTCAACATATTTGGGGGGACCGAATTCAACCCACAGCACCCTCTTTCATGTTCCCCACATGTTCCCTGTGCTTCCTGGGACCACCTCCCCAGTAAACTGCCTGCACCCAAGTCCTTGTCTCTGGCTTGCTTTGGGGGGTGCAAAACTAAGACAGAGGGTGAAGATTCTGAAGGGAAAGGAGAAGGAGAGCAAAGCCCGGGAGGCAGAGAGTTAAGGATGAAGGATCCCTGGGCTCTGAGGTCAAGAATGAGGTCGAGTTCAAGGAGGTCAAGTCCTGGAGGTGGGGGAGCCAGGAAGAGCCTGAGGACCCGAGCAGGGAGGAGCTTCCTTGGCTAGAATTCAGAGGAGAGGAAGTAGGAAGTGGGGATGGCTGGTAGGTGCTCTGGCTGGGGCTGGGCTATGGCTATGGCTGGGGCAACTGAGGCCCAGAGGTGGGCAGCAATTAGCCTTGAAACTCCGTCTCTGGCCTTCCTGTTTTGGCCTCTTCTTCCAAGTTGAGGGGCTTCCCTGGCAAGGTTGTCACCAGGTGGTGGCCTTCAGGATGCCGGTCAGATGTGGTGGGGGTGGGGGGCTCTGCTTACCATGTCCAGCTGTGCCCAGGCCAGGCGAGGAGGGCAGACCCACAGCCAAGCACTGATGCCCCCCCGTACCCTGCCTGGTCCAGAAATATCCACTGGACTCTGTATTTGGTTGTGTGGGCAGTTTGGGCTGTTGTCCTCTTGGCTTTGCCTCCCCCTGCTCCCATACATTTTCATTAGGCTTATTAACAAAATATAGCCACGTCCCCCTGCCCAAAAAGTTGACTTGTTGTATTTATAGGTGTTGGAAAACTCCCTGCCCGAAGCCTCGACCCCTGGCCCCGCCAGAGGCCCTGCTCAGCCAGCAGCACACTCTCGCAGCGCGGCTTCCTCCTGGCTTCCACGGGCAGACCAGGTCACGCGCTGACGGGCGGCAGTCTGCACAGGTACAGGTCAGAAAAACACCTGAAAATTCCTCTCTGAGGAGATGTGTTTCATTTGGGGGCAGCAGGAAGAGTCTGCTGCTGTTTAAAGTCCGTATGTGTTTTTCGACTCTTAAGAAAACACAGAACCCTCCCCCGGAGGGAGGATGGAATGACCCGAAACCTGTCTGCTACACAGAAGGAGCAGAAATAGGAATCATTTTGCTTTAATCAAAGATGGCTCCTGCTATGGCAAGGATGGCATGTCAAATTAGTTGCTCCGAGACCATGCACTGATCAAAACAACTGGGTGGTCTGGGGGAGCCAAAGATACTCCCAGGGCCCTTTGACGTTGCAGGGGCAGTGACTTAGAGGCTTTGTCCTGATGGTCTGGTGTCTACTGGTGCTCCGTTTAAACACGGAAGGGGGGCAACTACCCAGGCCCCAGGCATCGGATTACGATGCTGTGTGGCCTGGCGGGTCTGTGGAGGTGAACACCCCTCCCAGGCCTGAGCTGCAGGGTTACAAGGCAGGGGAGGGCCCGACCCCTGCACGGCGGGTGAATGGCCCTCAGTTTTCCCCACCCTTGTGGCCTGCCTCTTTGCCCTCATTGTCCGGGCAGCCGGCCCTAGGAGCCGAGGGTTGTCCTGCGGTTGTCCCGGGTCCGTAAACGCCTTGTAAAAATCGCTAGGGAACAAGAGCTCTTTATGTTGGTGGCGGCTCCAGCCCAGCCTGTTAAGTCTGCCCCGACGGAGGGTCGGGGCCTGCGGTAGAGGGGCTCGCAGGCTTTGTGTAAGCCCCCAATTAGGGTCCCACGTTAGCACTGCAGCCCCCTGGGCCCAGCCCTGCTGGGCTCTGCCCTGAGTCCCGGTAGGACCCTGGGGCTCCCGGGGCTGGGGGCTGGGGGCCGGGGCTTCTGATTTATGTTGTTTAATATCTTCTACCTCTTTCCTGTGTTTCCCCCTCGTGCCTCTGAATTCTCGTCCTTGGGTTCTGCTTTTCTTTCCATTCCTTAAATTATGTCCAATATCATGTGTTTGAATATTATGTCAGGTGGTGTTATATACCTTATTTTTCATTTTTGTGTTCTTGTCTTTATGTACGACATGAAGACTTTCCAAATACGGTCAATAGTTGTATTTACAGAATTTTGGTGTTTTTATTCGCTTTCTTCACAGCCCGCACTGAGAATCTACACGGTTTTTATTTTGAAAGGAAGTAAAAGCGTTCCGTGTTGTTCCTCGCTCGCGATGCTACCGCGTTGGAACTGGGGGCAGCCGTCCGTCTCCGGCGGCTCACCTGCGCCCCTGGACAGGCCGGATGCACCAGAAAGCGTACCTGGCCGGGGCGGGGGTGGGGCAGCCCCATGACTTGCTTGCTGAATTCAGGGTCCGGATTTCAGGGGCCTGTTTTTCATGTAGAGGCTGCTGCTTTCAGTGGCGCGTCTCCCAGGCGGGAAAGCCTGGCTTCTGCAAGCTCTCAACCTGCACTGAAGTCCTGAAAAATATGGCGAATGCGTGTTGAAACGATAAGACACGCTGCAACACCCAGACTAATGATCGCCAAATAGGCAGCCTGATGTTTAGGTGGTAAATGTGAGGCAAGGGGTGGACGGGATGCTGGGCTGGGCCCCGCCCCCATGTGGAGAGCGGTCTGTATAAGGCAGGAGCCGGATCTTCACCCAGGGAGCTAATACCTAACGCGTCACGCCCGAAACGATTCACCTTTTCCTCTCTGCTTTTTGATGCCACTTCAACGTTTGGGTGTGATTCTGGAATTCCCATTCTGTTTCTTTGATCATCTCATCTGTTTCCTCGCCAGCACCACTTCTTTGATCTCTTAGCTCTTCGGGAATCTTTGTTTCTCATATGGATTTTCAAGTCAATTTGTAAAGTCCCCGAAAAAGCGCTGCCGTGACTTTGACCGGGTTGTTTTCAATTTACGGAGCTGCTGGAGGAAAATGGACCTTGGCAATGTTAGGTGGCACCAGCCACGTGGAGGGGGCCTCTCCCCATGGCTCTGCATATTCTTTGGAGCCTCTCCTAGGGTTTTCTCTGTAGAGATCTGTGCGCTTTCTCGAAGTCTAGTTCTGTGTTTTGTTGCCGTGATAGATGCTGCTACGTTTTTGGCTACATTTTTCCAGAGAGTTTTCATTGGAGTGGAGGAACCCGGTTGCTTTTTGTGTTGACGGCTGTGTGTCTGGCAGCATGCGGAGGGCTCCTTTCAGTCCCATCAGTCTGTCCGTCGGTGCTCTTGGGCTTTGCCTTCCTTTCATGGCTCTGGGTCTGTCCGACCTTTCAATTTCCACTTGGGCCATTTTTGGCATTTCCTGTTTTCCCCCCAGAAATGTATGGATTTAATCCTTTTTAAAGTATTGGCTTGTGGCTGTGAATAATATTCTTTAAATATTAATTAGAAACTATTTTTTAATATCTGAGTGTTCCCTGTTTTCCTTTTCTATCTTTTATATTCATATTTTCATTGCGTTCATCGCTTCTGTTTCGTTCTTAGTTTGATTTGAATTCTGTCCTTATCTCTCTGCTTAGGTTTTCCTTCTCGCCTTGATCTGACTGTTGTTCTTCTTCTAGCCCCAAGCTCTTCTCCTCTGCCTGCAAATTAATATAATAAAGGCTTCTGCCCTGGCTGGTGTAGCTCAGTGGACTGAGTGTGGGCCTGCGAACCAAACAACCGCGGTTCGATTCCCAGCCAGGGCACATGCCTGGGTTGCAGGCCAGATCCCAGCAGGGGACACACAAGAGGCAACCACACACTGACATTTCTCTCCCTCTCTCCTTCTCTTCCCCTCTGAAAATAAATAAATAAATAAAATCTTTAATAAAGGATTTGCATTTTCTACCAAACATGAGTTTAGTCATGATCCATGAGTTTTGTACATGTAAATGGCATGTTCACTTCTATTTGGCCTTTTCGGGGGGTTGGTTTCAGCTATTCAGTACGCTGAACGATCGCTTCCCCTATCATTGTTAACTCTCACCTTTAACATGGATAGGGAGGGGCTCTTTGCAAACTTTTAGGGCTGTGAAAAAGTCATCCTTGGCTTGGAAACGACTTGCTAAGAAGGTAGGACCAGCCCAGAGGGCAGCATGGCAGGATGGGTGGCATGATGCGGAGTAGTGACAACACCACGGGAGCCCCCGGGTCCTGACAGGAAAGTCCCCACCCCCTATTAACTCAGTTTGTGGGGACTTGTCTGTCTCTTGCAGCCAAAAACGTCACAGGCGGCTGTTGGGGACAGGCTGCAGATCTCAGAGTCCGCACGAGCCTGGGCTGTTGGAGGTGCCCAGGGTGGCCCCCAGGTCAGACACAGGGTCAGGCTGGGTGGAGCCTGTGAGCACAGGGGTGATGGGGAGTGGGGCTCTTGCAGGACAGCTGTGGGGGAGGCCGGCAGGCAGGCTCCTCCAGCGTGGAACTCATCCAAGGGGGCTCACGTATTAACAACCCCACTAGCTGCTAAAACCTTTTCATGAGGCTAGTGCCTACCGGCTGCGGATCCAAGGACTTCGCAGGCATCACGTCAACTGCGTGCACAGCGGCCCACAGCGCAGGTGCACTCTTCCCGCAGGTGCAGAGACTCAGGCCCGGAGAGGTGAAGGAGGTTGCCCGGGACGGCCTTCTAGCAGCGGCCAGAGCGGGGATCGGGCTTAGGGGTCAGAGCTGGCTGGCCCGTGTCCCTGCTCGTAACCACGGTGCTGTCAAGCGTCTGTTCCTTAGGAATAACTCGCGTGACTCTCACTGGAGCATTTCTGCTCCTGATTTCTGGCGTCGCACATGCCCATTCCTGAAAACTGGGAAGTGTAGGGAGAGAGCGGAAGCAAGGACAAGCCGCTCGTTACCCCACCATTCCAAGAGAACTGCCGTGGGCCTGCGCCCGTGTGCCTGCCTTCACGTTAGACGGCGGTTCTGGAGTAACGTCCTTCCCCGTAACCGCGAGGAGAGAGCCCTTGTGCGTTGCGTCTCAATTAGTTTATGGCAAAACCGGCTCCGTTCTGCATTGTTGGGCCGAGGTTCCAAGAACCTGCCATCGACGTTCACTGATATTCCCATATATTTATGTATATGTCTGTTATATTTTG
>PVKM010022702.1:0-21651 GCA_004027735.1 Carollia perspicillata
CACACGAGTCCTTCATTTCAAAATACTTATGGCATTAGGCACTTTAATCCTCTTCCCCTCTCTCGCTCTATTTTTTGTTGATATCTTTCTGTATTCATATTATGAACATGCAGTCACCTGCTATAAAACTCCTTCTACTATCCTGAATGTGTGTGCTTCCATCGTTCTGGTGTTTTCATTCACTTAAATTACATACCCAAGTGTAATTGAGTCCCAGTTCCCTTCATTTACTCTGAGCCAGAGATTTCTTTAAAATACAAATTTTATGATACATCTCCACCTCTTTGTTGCTTTTTTCTTTTTTATACACCAAGGACCCGAGATACAATTTGGGCAGCAGTTGAATAGTTCCCATGTGTAAATCGTACTCGGAGCTCTACAAAGCATTCGAAGTCGAGAGATTTCCTAAAAGCGTTTCTCTTTGCTTTAATTTCAATGGCATTTTTAAGAAAGAAAAAGGAAGAATTAATAACTTGGGTTTTCAGGGGTTTTTTATGTTAAATAATATTCCGTGGAGAGGAAATGGCGGTGACTATTAGCATTCCTTTTAGATCCCTTTAATAAAAATGTGCAAAGGAAGTCAGATTTTGACTTTTTTGTATTCTACAATATTTCGTGTTTCAGAGGAATAGGTGATGAGATGAAATGGTTTTAGAAATAAACGGAGCTGCATTTGAACATTGATATCATTGTGTGACCTTGTTTAACTCCTTGACTATCTGTAATTTAATGATGTTTTTCTTTGTGCGCATTTGGTTTGAGGAAGTAATGATAGTAAAATAAGATTTAGCTTCAGAGCTTCCTTTAATTCATCATGCTTCAGTTCCAAAATCCACAAAATGTGGATACTAATGCATTTCTCACTAATCCTTTTTACTGGCAACACTTCTGGTTTGGGACTTCTGCTTTGCATTTTTTCAAATCCCCACCTTTAGTTACCCATCTGCTCCTCCCTGTACACAATTGTCTCTTTGCTCGTTTTGTTACATTACCTACAGGGCACTTGTTAGACATACATCAGAAAAACTGCTGTATATGATTTAGTTCTGTATCTGAGATACATCCACACAGACTAAATATTACCTCGCTACAGAGAAAGTACAGAAAAAACCGCACTGTCATTTGAACATTGTCTGTGTGCCAGGTTATGAATTAGGCATTTTATATATGCTCTTATTCTGTTACTGGAAAAATCTGTAATGGTTACAATTTCCTCTGTTTAAAAAAAATACTAAGATTGTAAGATATAAAGAGTTCTGGAGATTGGTCGAATAATATGAATGTACTCAACACTATTGAATTATACACTTGAAATTTTTTTAAGATGGTGAATGCTGTGTATTGGGTTAATATTACTTTGAATTCACTTGTTTCTGACTTAAGTAAAGTTGTTTTAATCTGCTTGTATACGACAAAGACAAACAAGTTGTTTTTAGAAGTAAAGTTGCTTGCGGGAAAAATGAAGTTAAGTTCCGGCAGGCTATCACTGGGGGCCACTCAACAGCTCAGCGGCTAGGGGCCCCTGCGCGGGGCTCCTCAGTAATAACTGCGGAGAAACAACTGTGGCACGGGGACATTGAGACTGTAAGTACTGAGGGTTTGTGTGGACTATTTCAGAGTTTTGGTTTAGGCGAGGTGACCCTTGGCTGACCTACATAAGCTCTCGATGACCCTTCGGACATTAGTTGCTCGCATGGCAAGGGATATTCCATGAAGGAGATCTGCCTGCCTGCCTGCCTGCCTGACTGCCTGCCAACCAGGTGCCTTTGTTCCCTAGCAATGTGCTGTAGCAACAAGGGTCTTTTATTTTGTTTGCTGGCCGCTGAAAGTCAGCTCCTGGCTTGTTAAAGCTGGCTCTCCTGAGAAAGCAAACTCCTATAAAAGCTGCACCTCAAACCAAATTTCGACTTTATTCCTTTCTCCCCTTACCTGGAAGAAGACTGTGATTCAACTGTCGTTTGTATGGAGTGTGTTATTTCTTTATCTGGCTTATTAAGAGCTATTATCCTGCATGTTATTAGCCTGTGAAATTGTTGTAATTTCCACAACAAACCTTTGTTAAATAAATTGCTGGAAATAAAACAAAATCAATCTCTAAGCACTTTTGCTACTTCCCCCCAAACAAAACACAATGGTAAATTTTGTTGCATGAATTTTGCTACAATTAGAAATTTTTAAAAGTGGCTAATTTAAATATTTAAGTATTTGGTTCATGGTCACAACAAGTAAATGAAAAATCTTGGATTAAAATTCAATTTAATTAAGCTCTTTTTTTCACCATTGCCAAAAGAGGTACATCAGTAAAATGTTTTAAGAGTTCAGATGAATAACGTGTTTTGCACACTTCTGCCACTGGACTCTCCACCTTATATTGAAATGATCTCTGTGTGGGTCTCCTCCACCACACCGTAGTTTCCCTTAAGGAAAGACCATGTCTTGTTCTTCATGCTATTTTAGACTTTGACCCTGTACTTGGAATTCTGAATGCATTCAATAATCCAATGTGAGATCTTTCTAACATCGGCCCATCCAAGATCTTGAAGGGCCTGATGTCAGAAATTGACCTTGAAAGATGCACAGAACTTCAAGAGGTGGAAAAGACTAGGTAAGAAAAGGGAGAAATCAAGTTGAAGTACTTGAGAAATAAAGACACAGATGGAATATACTAAAAATAAAAATCTGTCTCATTTCTTCAAGTGAGGAGTACACTTAAATGAGTACTAGACAATATAACTATAGTCAGAACACAATTACTCTTAAATGTTATGAGTTTCAACAGACTTAGATCCACTTAGTCTGTTCAAATCTAACTACTAATCTCCTGGTACAAGAAAGTGGATAGGGTAGTTTAAATAGAATAACATAAAATTAATTAATATTAAAGTATAAACAATCAAAGTATTTAATATAAGCATGGACTTCACTTGACCAAAGAATATTCTACATAACATTATAAAATAGAAATTAATTTCAATGACAAGGAAAGTTCCTCAGGGAGAATACGTTGCTTAAGCCTATGTAGAAAAAGACAGGATTAGAATGAACATTTGCCCTGCATTATTCCAAAAACAATGGTGACTTCTATTAACTGGAATTATCTATTAACCAGCTTTACCTTCCAAATAGGTGAATCTTCAGAATAATGATGAGCAACATTTATTGCATGGATTCTGTGAGATCTTCAAGTGTACTCTGAATTACCAAAAAAATACTAAATTATATTACATTACTTAACTGAAAAGTAGGTTCTATCATTTCCTAATTCTTTAAAAACTGGTATTCCCCACTAATACCCATGGTGAACATATTAACCAGAATACTTGATCATTCTGAACACTTTATTCTTCATATCTGCCGAATATTAAAAACTTTTACTGCACTCCTCCCATGTAAATCTCTGCGAGATTGAACTTGAACTACAAATTCAGTCACCTCCCAGCTCTGGGTAGTATGATCATGAATATCTTTCCCTTTCTGGGAAGATTTGTCGCCCAGGTTCAGATGGGTATTTGAATCCTATCTGTATTCATCCACAACATGTTTGTGACTGCAATAGATATAATAATTATTAATTATGCATGGATTGTAGAGGTGGCTGTATCTTTAATATTTTACTTCAGTGTTTTAAGTTGACAAGCAAAAGTTTAAAACTTTCAAAAAGACATTGTAATTTATTATTAATATGGAACACCAGTGACCGTTCTCAATATGCATTTCTTTTTGTTCATATTTCAAAGAGTATGATGTATTCTAGCTGTTGTCATTTCAGCGCTTCAGGGCTTTAGAAACTATTGTTTCATTTTTTTTTTACCTCTCTATTGTCTCTTATCAGTTGTTTTCTCATATAAAACTACAAACATTTTAAAAAATGGTCAGAGTAATGAGGTTTAGACTTTAATCAATAAGAGAAATTAAATTTCTATTGGATATAAGAGGTTTATAAGGAAGTATTGTAACAGGATGCAGCCAAGAGGGGAGCCCCAAACAGGGATTTGTCATAGGGTCCAGAAGAGCTTGGAGATAATTGGCTCCACACCACAGGGCCACACCGGCCCAGAATGCTGGCAGCTGTGGCCAGTTGTGGGAGGAGCCGGAAATGGGGCTGCAGAGGAAGATCGGTGATGGGATTTAAATGGAGGCGCGGCAGCGATTGGGCATCTCTCTTTTGGGGACCATGCCTCTGTTTAAGACCACACGGCTTTGGTGTCTTGGTTGGGACCACGCAGCTTGGGTGAGAGTCAGGACCACGAGGCTTTGGAAGTGCTCCCTTTTGCCATGTGGAGGGTGCTGGGAGGACTGTGTGCATTTGTGGAGAACTTTAGTTTGTATTTCAAATAAATAATAAGTTCCTTTCCTTTTCACTGATCTCTGTCATTGAGCGATGTCTTTCCTATTGGCGGCGGACAATCGAGCCCAGTAGGTGGGCCAGACGGTATTAGTATACCTCTGTTCTGTAACAGTATGAAAATTCAGATAGAATTTTAATAAAATATCAAAGGAGGTATAATCTCCTAATGAAATCTAGGGAGGTCCCAGGAAACTTACATGAAAAAGTTACAAAGCAATTGGTCAGTATGTTTTACCTACAGTATGGCAGGTATTTACAGGTCAAGGACTAGCCCTGCTTAGTGTAGCCTTTCATTTACAAAAGGCCGAGAGAAATAGTCTGGACTAATGGACCATGAGCAGAAATGACATGTGTCATTTATACATGTATGGGCTAACAGAATAGCAGCATCAGGAAACTAATGTTACAGATGTACCACAGTTGTGACATGGTGACATGGCAGAGCACGGTTTACTCTGGATAAGCGAGTGACTTTGTGTAGGAGAGCCCTGTACCGATCCAGTTGGACACAGAGTACCAAGGCACGCGATACAATTTCATGTCTTTAGTTACCAAATTCTCATAGTTTTTAGCCTAATCTGACCAGCACAGAGGAGACATTGGTCATGGAAGTGGAGTGCTCCAGTAATAAAATCTAAAATATACAACATCGGATTAATGAAAATATTGGAGACTGAAAAGATGATATTATATAGTAGCAAAACAGCTGGAATAACTTTTGTTGGTGGTGCACTGGGATGCAGACTGTGCTCCTCCTGCTTCAACTGCACTGGGGAAGAGGTTGGAAAACTGACCCTTAGTAATGCGGCTCAGCTACAGTCGCAAACACTTGGCAAAGTGGGATATGAGAGTTGAGCTAGGAGAGGGTGGGCAGGGATGCATGCAAAAATAAAAAGGCCACTCTTTGGACATTCTATGAATTCAGGAGCCTGAAGTATTGGAAAAAACAAATGTTTCTATGTCTCAGATTATTTTTTAAAAGTGCACTAAAAGACTTTGCCTTTGGGAAAAGATCAGGTTCAGAGATGAGCCCTCTGACCTAAGCCTAGGACCCTCGCAATGGTTGTCTTTGCACTGAGAGCACTTGAGAGTGAGGAAGAAATCTGTGTAGCCAAGCTTTCAACTCTACCCTAAGAAGAACATTAGATGTGACTGCTGCCATATAGAACTAACTCAAGTCAACTTGGAGGTCCCTGAGTTTTGTTTTGTTTCTTAATGTATTGACTTTAATAAAGAAAGAGAGAGGAAAGGGGAGAGAAAGAGAGAGAGGGAGAGGGAGACATCAATTCATTGTTCCACTTATTTATGCATTCAGTGGTTGGTTCTTGTATGTGCCTTCACCTTGGCATATCAGGATGATGCTCTAGCTAACCCAGTTACCCACCCAGCATGATCACTGAGTTTTTAAAGGAGGGAATTGAGATCTAAAGAAGCCATTCTCAGGAAGGAGAGAGTGATGAATAGATTTGTAAGGTTTATGTGACTGAGATAGCACTAGCTAAACATTCTTGTCATTAAGTCCTTTTCCCCTAGTTGTCTTATTCATTGGTGGTGAAGTGGACAATTCAAATGCATAATAACAGGTTATTGATGTGATGCTGATATTATGTGGCTATTCAAGGTCAGGAGTCATATAGAATGAGAGCTTCACCTAATTAGTCAGAAGTACATGTGATCAGTTTGTTACTTATTTACATCTCAAACCTTTTTGTTTTTGAAGACCAATAGCATGGCAGAATAGAAAATGAGTGGACATAGGCATGTTAGTTATGGGCTTTATGTCAGCTACATCGTTATTCAAAAGTCTCACAATTGAAACCATTAAATATTAAGTTCAATCATTCTTAGCTCATCCTTAAAAACCACCAAGAGGGCAGAATGAGACTAACGCTTCAACTAAGGTAAAATTCCTAATGGGATGACGACCAGGAAGCAAGCGCTCAGGCTAAGGCTGAGCTTGATTTATCCATTTATTTTCATTTGCTCTTTATGTAAATGCACAAAGAATGTCAGAGAATGCAAGAGTATTTAGAAGTGAATGCTTAGTGGGCTTTTCTAAGCCTTTATCTTGGTAGAACTGATCTTATCTTAATGTAAAAATGTTTGGGAAAGGTGACAGCTTTTTGATTAATTGTTGCATTATTCCAAAGGAATGTAATCCCCCCTCCCCACTTTCCCTTTCAAATAATGGACAGCTTGACACTGTTCTTTGGTATATACCCCATATCCAGAAGCTGTCATTGACTCAGAGATCGTGATTTTGTATAATCATATATGAGGTCTGTCCAGAAAATGTCCAGCCATTATTAATATAATGAGAACGGTTGTGTGCAATAGTGATGTAACTTGGCAGCCAAAGAGAATGAACTGTAATGTGCACGTGTGAAGAATGGTGACTTCACATACTAGTCAGTGCAGTAGATGTTGTTGAGTGCGCATGTGTGCTGTGTGGCCGTCACGTTCAAAATGACTGAGCAAGAGGAGCAACAACCCTGCATCAAATTTTGTGTTAAGCTTGAACATTTCTCCGCGGAAACTATTAGGATGATTCAGGAGGCTTTCAGGGATGATGCAATGAGTGCAGCACAAATAAAAGTGTGGCACAGATGCTCAAGGATGATTGAGAAATGGTTGAAAGTGATCCACAATCCACAATGTGGAAGGCCTGCAACAAGCAGAACACCTGAGAATGTTCAACGTGTGGGGGCTGCAATCCACAAAGATCGGCGACTGACAGTGTGAGAAATAGACGCTGGTTAGAGAATTCCCCGAACTCCTGGGTTCTAGATTTTGAAGCAGGATCTGGATTGAAACATGTTGTGGCAAAATTCATTCTGCGGCTTCTGCTACCAGAGCAGAAGGAACATCATGTTGCAGTTGGGAGAATTGTGTGAGGTCCCAAGGTGCCTACTTTGAAGTGGCCTGAGGCGTCATTGTCCTGCATACAATGTTTCTTGTCTCTTGTATCTTCTTCAGTAAATGTCTTTATTTTTCATATTATGTGGCTGGACACCTTCTGGACAGACCTCATATTTTTATAACATGCAAAGTAACACTGCATCAGCAAATGTTCTTAACTCTAATTGTTGTTCATCCACTTAGAAACTGCTTCCAGACTCCGCAAGCTGGCAGGTACCTCAGGAGCTCACTAAGACTGTAGGACTAGCAACCACTCCGTGAGTATAGAAGCCTGGAATATGGAACTCCTTTCCTGACTGTGAGAACTGTACCCATGTTTTGCTCTCCTTGAAACAAGTGAAGCCATGCCTAATGTCATTGGATTGAGGATGCTGTCTACTCCCTAAAGTTATTATGAGAGAAAAAAATGTCTGGGTGGGAAAGTAAAGTGACATTCAATGACAGGTAGCAATATGACTCAGAACAGTTATATCTGAGTATCAAAAGGAAACTCAGTTTTTGTCTTCAGAATCTTTATTTTTTTAATCATTTTATTGATGTTCAAGTACAGTTGTCTGCGTTTACCCACCGCCACTCACCCCCAACCCCAGCCGTCCCCACCTCCCTCCCCTGCTTCTTTCCCCCCTTGGTTTTGCCCACGTGTCCTTTATGGTTGTTCCTGAAAACCCTTCCGCCCTTCCCCCACCTTATCCCCTCCCACCTCTCCTCTGGTTACTGTCAGATTGTTCTTAATTTCAATGTCTCTGGTTATCTTTTGCTTGCTTGTTTGTTTTGTTGATTAGGTTCCAGGTAAGGGTGAGATCATAAAAAAATAAAGATTCTGAAGGCAAAAAAAAATTACAAGTGATTTCAACAGATAGGAAAGCGCAGAAAATGATTTAACAGTGCTGTGCTCATTGCAGAATTTAAACAGGCTTCACATTTTGCCATGCTGGGTTCAGTTTTTTCCTAAAGACATAAGTTGTGGCATTCTGACATGCCTGAATCACCCTCCCCACTCAGAAAGAGTAGATGTCTTGGCTGCCATATAAAGCATGACTTCTATACATGCACTTACACGGCACTGTCTAAAACTGGAAGTAGCCCACATATCCATCTACAGTAGAATGGATGAATTCCTTTTACCATATTCATATGAAGGTATATTATAAAGCAATTAAAATAAACAAACTACAGTTCTACACATAATAGGGAAAGAATATTCCCAAAGTAATGCTCATCAAGAAAAGCGATGCTGAAAAGAATATGTGTAGTTTCATTTCATTTAAGTAAAGTTCAGAAACAAAACTGATTTTTGTGGAGGGTTATATGCGGAACAAGTCAGGCTAATGCTTACCTATAAGGGGGTGAGTGGGGCTGGATGGTATTAGGAAAGGACTCACAGGGGACTCTGAGGTGCTGGCTGCTTGGTTTCACCTTATAACAATTGAGCGATATGTAGATATGCATTTTATGAACGTTGATCAATGTACGTTTCACAGTAAAATTGTCTAAAATAAAAGAAAAAAGGAATTGCAGTCTTTCTCCCAGTTGCTAAGGCAGGACATATCAGAGTAACTGATAGGATCTGGCAAACTGTCTTTTCATTCAGTTGTGGAATTTCTAATTCTCTTTTGACGGCCATCGTATTACAGTAACAATACTAATTATTTAACATTTGTTGAGATTTTTCCTTATGCTTGTAACGTGGGGATCAGGAGATCCCTGAAGATGAGGAGATAAGGCTCAGAGAGATTAAGTGATGTATCCAAGGCCACCAGCCACCAGTGGCAGGCTGAGAACTGATCCGGGTTCTCTGGCTCAGAGTGTCTGCTCTCCCTATGAGAACACGGACTTGCGTCCACCCGAGATCTGTGGCTTCCGTGGTAACTTCTAAACTGTATGCATAACTTTGGGGACATTAGAGGTACTCTTTTTTTCTCCTGGGAACAGCATTTGCCTTTTACATTAGACTCGTTGAGGTTATTTTTTGATTTTTTAAGTTTAGTTTGAAACATTTATGTGATTCAAATGTCAAAATCTTATAAAATCCATACCCTGAAAAGTCTTGTTCTAACCCTTCTCCGTTCCCAGTGTCCTGCCCGAGGGGCCCTATCGGTAACAATGTTATTAGCTGGATATTTTTACTTTCTCTTTGTGCAAATATGAGAAAAATCAAATATATGCTCTTATATTCTTCCTTTCTCACACAAAAGAAGAAAATTCTGCAATGCCATTTTAAATAACTCTCAATATTATTTTTCTATGTTCACATTATTTGCATTTCTATTACCCAGTATCCTTTCTAAATTTCTGGCTCATATTTTAATCTTAATCTTTATTTGTCTCTGACTCAGTTTGAAGATTATTTAAGAAATGTGAATTCTCCAAACAAACACCTACTTTTACACTCAGATTTTGTTTTGCTGGCTATGCTTCCTGTTGACTGATTTCGAAATCTTAGAATAAATTAAAAGTTACATTTAATTAAATATGATGGCAGTATCCTTCACAAATCAATTTAAAGGACAGAGGACACAGAATATTATATATATATATATGAATGACAGAATGAGAATTCTGATAAGTGCTTTCCCTGTATTTATGAAATAATGATATAATAAACTTTAGAAATTCTCAGTTCCTTAAATAAATTAATCTGTACTCAGAATTGGTAAAAGAATAATACTATGAACTATGTATTTGCCCCAAATTACTTGCAATTCTGATTAACACTGCTAAGAACCATTGCTCTTCGAAACACAATTTGGGGGAGCATGCAGTCTCAGGGTAACCAGCAGTGAGGGGGATTCTTTCAGGCCAGCAATTCGACTCAGTGTTTCAAGCTCTGTAGGGTGACTTCAAGCGCCACTGCCTGTCACCTTCAGCTGTTGCTGTGGTACTAGGTGGAAACAATCCAAGGACAACTTCAATTCATCAGTACATTTTTCCTGGAAAATTTATACTCTCAGTTATTCAGTGTATCACATTAATAAGAGATGATTACACACAGATTAAAGCTATTACTACTGGATGGCAATTTAGTTTAGCATCTGCATAACCTCTCTGCCTACCCAGGATACAGTCATAGAAAAATGACACGCAGGTAAAATATAAATCGATCAATTGGCAGTTTATTGTCAAGTATCTCTGCTATAAACTCTGCAGCTGAACATTAGGGGGAAAACGTTTTTTTTTTGACACACCTGTAATTAAACATTACTTGGTGATAAACTGAGTTCATATACTGTGTTTGGATTAAGGAAGCCACCTTGGAAGATAGAAATGTCAGAACTGGAAATAAGCATATGAATACTAAAGGATTTTTGTCTTTGTGTAGTATGCCAAGGGATTAAGTTTTATATATAAAGTCTTTTCCTCTAGATATTGATCTTTAAAAATATAGTAAAATCCCTGTTGAGTCTTAGAAAATATGACATTTCCAAGTATAGATTTGAAATGAGTCATTCATTTAAAAAAAATGCCTCTGTAGTTAAAGATGAAATCCCAAATAAGTAAAATAAGGTCAGTGCAAAGTCTCAGTTAAGAAAAATCCATTATAATGAGTGAAGTGTCATTTCTTTGGCCCTCTCTAGAAAGTAACTATATTTAATCTCCTTTGAAGCCACTGTAGAAGATACACACACACACACACACACACACATATATATATGTATGTGTTTTAAATTAAACTTAAAGGGGGTGGCACTGATTAAAAGCATTATATGTTTCAGGTGTGCAACTTTATAACATAGCATCTGTATGCTGCATTGTGTACCTACCACCCAAGGTCTAGTCTCCTTTGACCCCGTATATTTGACTCCCTTTGCTGTCTTTGTATTTATCTTCTTCTCACCCCCTCACCCTTGGTAACCATCTTCCTGTTGTCTGTGCATGTGAGTTTGTTCATTTTTTTGCTTCCTGTTTTATATCCCATATATGAGTAACATTGTAGTATTTGAAGATGACTTCCTCCTCTTTGAGCATGACTCCAAATGCTTTGTTCATGCCAGTTGCTGCTGGGAATCCAGTTTCCTCATCTTATCCCAAGCAGGGAGTAGGTATGTTTCCAGCAGTCCTTCACAGCTGCTGCCCCCATAAACCCTTCCTTAAGGTCCTTCCATTGGATGCGATTTTAAATTCCTCTGAACCACCAGAGCATTGGGTTTGCTCATCTCTTGGAACTCCTGATATATGCAAATATGTACTTACTTCTTTCTCTAGCCTAGACGCTAAACTCCTTAAGTACAACTATCACTTTGCATTTAACACAATAATTTACAAATATTAGCTCACAAATTGGTGAGTAATGAGCTGATGTGGATATAATTCAACACCAGCCAACACTAGTGCAGTAGAGAGAGAGTGTATGCTTTATATGTGTGCCATTTGTGTGTATTTTTACAATGATTCACCTTTACTATGGATTAAATATACATAAATTTAATGTCCATGAAATAAGAGGATTGATGAGGTTGTATACCCTCATCATAAAATAAGATTTTAATGTATTTTTAAATAAATCAAAATTCCTAATGTGAAACAAAAATAGCGGGTCAGCACGAATTTAGAATTCCCTAATGTGTCACTAGTGCTCTGTGAACAGCAGTTGGAGAGACAACAAAGTACCTCACTGCCTCTTGCTGTTGAAACTTATTTTGGGTGGCAACAGAGAAGGTGATCAGGAGGTTGTTGTTGAACGCACATCGTGACCAGCATCTCCTGGCTGAAGTAAAAGACAGAACGGGGTCACACAGCATGGAGAGGCATGGATTACCAGTCATCCACAGACTCAGATCTCAGAAACAAACAAAGAAATAAATAAACAAACAAATAAATAAAATACTCTAGTCCCAAATCTGTGCTTGAGAAGACAGTTTAGAGAATAGATTTAATGAAGTTCTGTTGCATAGATTTGTGCTGGGTAATGTTTTCTGAAGTATAAGATGATTCAAATCTTCATCCTTACCTATTGGGCCTTTTTTTCCCCCAGTATGAAACTATATGGACATTACCTTTCCAAAGTTTATTTTCCGTATTTTATATTCATGGACATCTGATATAAGGTATGTGTGTTTATGTCTATTTTTAAAAAGCAAATTTATTTCTATTAAAATAACTATGAGAAAACTGGCATCAAAATGGGCAAAGAAACTTTCCTGAGAAACTTTCATCATTGTCCCTCATGTATTGAAACTGGAAAGCTTTGTGGTTATGTGTGAATTGCTTTAACTCCATTTTTATGCAGAAACGTTTTTGAAAACGTTAGTGATCTAATGAGACACCTGACAGTGGAAACTTGTACTCTCTTTATTGGACTGGTGGCAAAGCCAAAAACGTAATAGCCTCATTATTTTTGCCCTAAGCATTGCCAGATTAAGTGAACCTTGAATCCAGCCGCTGAATCAACGTCTAGTGCAATTGCAGAGTAAGACACAGTGCATGTGTTCCTGCAGTTTCAAAAGTGGACACATTTTTCATGTCTTGTATTTTGATATAAGACTCAGTTCTAATAGTATTTCAGCAAAAAATATGTTTTGGGAGGAATTAGTTTCCTAGTTGATAAGATTTTGACAATAATTGGTGCCTGCTACTTCTAATCCATTCATAAATGCTCCAGTACTTTGATTGTTTCTGGAGGTAAAACTAAGATCCAAGGAAAAATAGTCTATTTCCTTGAAGCATGGCTAGGGTCTATATTAGCAAAATGCAAATCAATGGCAACATAGCTTTAAAGTCACAACAACTGAAGCAGCACTTATCGTATTTCTACCTTTTACAGAAAACATTGACTACATAAAATGCATTGCACAATCTTCCTTTTATAATGATCACACTTTGTATGCTTATGTAGATGATTGCAATACATGCCCCTCAGCTCTCCATGTGGTGTTGCAAAGCAGGGCAAATTTCATGTAAAACTGATTTCAACTTCTGAGAATAAGAATCATTGTTCCACTTCAATATCATAACCTCTGTGATTGAGTTGGTTGCATCTTATGTTTCTTGAATAGAGTTGAGCACCATTATTCTTTTAGGTCAAAAACACAACCTAAAATGACTTTGATTTTAATTTTTATAAATTGAGAAGTAGACTCAATTTTGGATGGGATGGTTTAGGAAGGTCTCTCTGAGGAATAATATTTGAGCTGTGTTCTGAATAAAGGAAAGAAACAAATCAAATGAATACCTAAGGAAGAATATTCTTAAGAAAGGAAATGGCAAGTCGAAGGCTGTGAAATATGGAAGAACTTGGAATATGCATGGACAGCAAATCTCCAAAGAGCACAGTGGACTTGGGGAGAGTGGTTGAAGGTAAAGTGAGATTGGCAGTTACAGTAAGGTACTTACAGCTTACTGTAAATGTGATTGGAAATACCTGGATTGTTTGAGTAGAAAAGTAACTAGATCTGATAGATATTTTAAGATCATTCTGGCTGCTAGGCAGAGGACACACTGTGGAGAACAAGGAGTAAAAGTAGGAAAATCAGTAAACTATCTATTTTAATAACCCGTGCGAAGGATGATGATAACTTTTATTAGGCCATACAGGTGTCAATAAATGGTCACATCTGAGAAATTTTAAAGTTATGGCTAAATGAAAAGGCTAATGGTTTAAATGTAGGTTCCAAGACAAGAGAAAAATTTGGCCTGAACACCTAGGTTAGTGGAGACATTTTCCAAAATGAGGTAGACTACTGGGGAGCAATTCAGAGGATGCAAAAAGGAAGAACCAACAGTTCTGTTTTGAACACACAGGCTAGAGAGTCAGGTCAGCAATGTATATATCTAAGAGTCATCAGGGAAAATGTGGCATGTAAAGCTATGGGAATGATGAAATAATCTCAGGAATACAATTTGGATAGATACAAGGAGAGGTCTGAGAATGGAATCTAGTGTGAGTGCAGCCTTGAGGTTAAGAAAAAAGAACCCGAGAAGGAGCAGCCACTGAAGTCAGAGGAAAACCAGGAGATTGTGTTGTCCCAGAAGGCAAGTGACGAAACAATTTCACCGAAGACCAAATGTGGTTGAGAGGTTGCATCTAATGGAGATTATGAAAGGATCATTGGATCTGGCAGTGTAGAGAGTGTCGTTGATGTTAACAAGGAAACTTTAAGTAGAGAGATATGCGAGGCAACTTATTTTTCCTCTTTATTCCCCCCCCAAAGAGGAATTTAATTTTTTAAAAAAGAGGGAAATGAAGATAAGGGGATGAGGCAGTAAATCTAGGCAATTCTTTTTGAGGTATTTTATGATCAAGGAGCAGAGGTGAGGAGCAGTTGTTGAAGGGAGGTAAGAAATCACGGCAGGTCTTTATTTGCTTTAAGGTCCAGTAAAGAAGGAGACATTTACAATGAAGACCAGACGGGAGAGGATGGCAGAAGCAATGTCACTGAGTAAGCAAGAGGAGATGGAACTCAACGCACGGTTGAAAGAGTTGGATTTAAGTAACTGCTGTTCAACAATTAGAAGATGGCAGGCAGACTTTATGAGTACAGATGCAGGTCAGATGTTGATTTAGGAGCAAAAGAATTGGGAATTTTTATTTATTGCTTCAACATTTTATTTGAAATGATCTAAAGGCATCAGCTGATGTTTAGAAAGAAAGAGAAGACTTTGGATATTTGAGGGGCAGGTAGGAGGTGTGAAGTAGCAGTCTTACAGACTGGGAAAGTGATTTCACTAAGATACTACGGTAAGATTGCTAGGCATTACCAGCAATTCTAGCATTACTAGCATAGTTCACTTGAGATTTACAGTCATAAATTTAAAGCAATACCTATCAGTATACCGTATATTCCACCCTAGTCATATTTAGATTTTGAGTAGAGGTATAGGTTAAAGGTAGAGAATTATGTTCAATCCAGATAAAGGTTACTCTGCACGAGTACCATGGGAGGATAAATGGGCAAGGGAGCTGAGAGTGTGTGCAAGGAATTAACTGTGGTGAAGGAAAGAGGAGGTGCAGAGAAGGGACATGCATGGCATACAAGTGGATCGAACGTCCTAGTGAAGTATTGTAGGAATAGAAATATTGGAGAAAAATGAGCTGGAAATATAGAAAGGGTCAGGCAGAGAGCAGGATACTTGAAATTGGCATGATTAATATGTTGGAAATATTGAGTGATCAGTGATGAAAGTCCAATTAAGACAGTAGGAAAAAGAAGGCTAGAACTGAGCAAGTGTTTAGGACCTGAGAGGACAAAGTGTTAAATATTGAAGCCAGAAATGATAACAGCAGTAGTGTAGACATAAGGATAGCAAGGTGTGTAGTAAAATCTTCAAGGGGGGTGGCATGCAGCTTAGTATCCATTTGCATTTATGAAGGATGGGTGATAGTATCGATGAGGAATACCTGGTAGCAGGTCCTTCTAAGAGATGATTTTGGGGAGAGGGGAAAAAATAAAGAGGGGCCTGGAAGCATAAACTTGATTAAAATATATATATTTTTTTACCTGTGGGATATATTAGAAATACGAAAAAACTGAGTCATTTCTTGAAAGGCTTTTAAGTAATAGCAATGTCCTGTCTGAAGGGAAGACACAAGGACTTTTGCTGATGACAGACCAGGCACCCCAGGAGGCATGGAGAAAGGGATTGTGGAGTAGTGGAAAGGAGGAAAGGGAGTCAGAACAACACAAAGCTCTCTGCAAAGCCAGATAGGACTAGTCTGGGTAAAGGCGGATGACCTCCGGTGGTAGCTGAGCTAAGTAGCAATGTAAGGCCCTGTGTGATTTGGACTCTTAGTCAAAATGAATCATCGCATCTTGAGACTGGTCTGGTAGGCGATTTGTTGACATCGGATGACGATTACTAGGGGTTCTTTACATCCTTGACTAGGTTTATTTGACTTTGGGTGGTGGGCACACAATGCAATATGCAGATCACGTATCATAGAAATGTACAGTTGAAAGCTACTTATATAATTGTATTAACCAGTGGCACCCAAAAAAGTTAATAAAGAAAGAAACAAAAACTACAGGGAAAGGGGCCAAGAAGAGTGACTGGAGAACCTACTGGGAGCCCTAGTAGCTCTGATGGGTTCCCAAAACTGTTCTCTACAGTGTCAGGGTCTAGTTGGCCTCCCGTTAAACCTGCTGGGAGTGTGCTGGTGAAAGAAAGGGAAATGCCAAAGTACAGTGTTATCAATATCACTTGGAGTCCACGCTGCAGGTGTTATTAAGGTCTAAGGTTGGGGAAAACTGACAGGGAGTCAGCAAACGTCTCCCTGCTGAGTCTGAGTCATTGACTTCTACTGATGTCAGTGAAATGCTTTGCCTTGTTGGAAAGTATACACTATGCATTTCCTCTTTGTCCTCACAGATCTATTTTTCATCTTTCTTCACTCTGTTCTGTGCCCTGGGAAGCTGACATGTGTGAACTGCATCTTTTGTTCTCCAGCTTCTGGCTGGGTTTGGCCAATAGGAATGCGAGGTCACAGTATTTATTTCCCCCGTTCCTCCCCGGTTGGGTTCTGCATGAGCTACTGTATTTGTGAACTAAAGTTCCCCAAATCTGTTATGCGGCCTTCCACACACAGCTCTTTTACTTTCCATGGTTGGTGACTGCTCTTTGCCCTTGCTTTTTCAAGCCTACAGGTAGCCCTGATATTCCACTATTTCTAGTACTAGGCATTGCATTATGCATTGTAGTTTCTCTCTGCCCCGTCCTCAGCTTTGCAAATAGCATTCTCAAACTGACTACTTTGAGTATGCTGTTTCCTGCTACAATGATGAGCCAACACAGCAAAGTGTGTTTGAGATGGTCCCAACAATTAGACCCTTAAACGGGAATCTGGAATTGGATTGCTTATGTATTTGAGAAAGGCACAGATAACCTTTTTGCTCTGGAGAAATGGGAATGAGTAATCCAGTGTATGTGAGAGCATGCAGTGTGTGTATGTAACCTGCAGTGAGGCTGGGGGCCGACAGAGGGTTTGGAAATCAGGGGCTCTGTCAATCTTTTACTACAGACCCAGTAGGAATTATACAGACTGTGGTGTTGGCTAACTGACTATGAAGGTCATAAGGTACAACTGATTTTTGGCATATTTATGATTTCTGATGGTCCATAAAGCTTGTTGAAATAACTATTAATACATAGCTGTACATACATACAACAATCATTATCTTCTTATCACTGGTTTTGCTATATGTGCATTGCTCTGAGTAAGGTAAATGTTTTTGGTGTTTAAATCTCTAACTCTTCATATGTACTCTGAGACCTCAATTAACCTTATTTAATTTTGACATTAGAAGTTAAATTAAGGCCATTTATTACTATGTAAATAAAAGCGAGCAACATGTTCCAGCAATAAATTAAGAAAATGTGGCAGTTAATGTGCTGTGGGCAATATCAAGTGACCTATGAAATGACTAACTTTGGTAGGCTATAGCACTGCAAACTTTGCTAAAAAAAAAAAAAAAAAAACCCCAACCAACCAAACAAACAAAGAAAGAAAAACAAAAGAAGCCTGCCTATCATGCTATGCACAATTTCTTCAACTTCTCTGTTCACTCTCTTTCTGGTCCCTGAGAATTAGAAAGTTACTGGTATGTGGTTCAGTCTAAATACTGGCTTGTCCATATCACTCTCGATGGCACGTTTTTCTCATCTACAGAATTCATTAATTGTACTACCTTCTAGCACATCTGTAAGAATGAAATAGGGTAATGAATGTGGTCACCACAGTACTCAGAACATAGACAATGTGCAGTGAAACTATACCCTTAGCCTCAGCCCCAAATTCCTTCTTGGAAAAAGTCACTCAGTCCTTATCAAGGTCACTTATGATTTATGAATAAAAGAAATCAGAATGCATACATTGGCAATGTGGTAATGAATGTGTGTGTGTGTATTATAGCATTTGGTATTCAAGGCTTTAACCAATACTTGCTTGACAGTAGAAAATATTGCTTTAGCCAGAATATTCATCAGAAATTTTGAAAGTGTCATTCAGGCTTTGTTATGGGGTGAACTGTTTCTAAAAAAGATATGCTGAGGCTTCAACCCTAATTATTAACCCTAAGTACTAATTACTAACCCAGATTGTGACCTTTTTTGAATATAGGGTCACTGTAGATGTAATTAGTTAAAGTGGATTTATATAAGTGATGTCCTCGGGAGAAGATAGTCACAGAAGGCAGACATGGGAGTGATTCAGCTACAAGCTAAAGAATAGCTAATATTTCTGGCAAGTCACAAGAAACTTGGAAGAACAGGGGAGGGATCTCCCTACAGGTTTCAGAGAAAGCATGGCCCTGCTGGAACCTTGATTTTGGACTGTGAAAGAAGAAACGCCTCTTGTTTTCAACCACCAGTTTGTGATACTTCATTACGGCATCCCTAGGAACCCAATTAATTAGATACAAAGAGTAGAAATCAGTAGGAAACATCTTTCAGAATTATGCTCGGCTGTGCAGAATCGTTCAAAGAGATGCAGTTTTAAAACCGCCTAAGGTCACCACTTCCAGGGTGACAATTGCAAACATGAAATGCATCCTACATAGGACAGAGCCTGCAATTCTTTTATGTAGAGCACGAGGAATGGGGTTGGTCTTGGCAATTTTCCCTTTATAATTGTCCCTCAATATCCTCAAAGTGTTGGTTCTAGGACTCCCAGAAAATACACAAATCCACAAATGCTCAAATTTTTTTTATACAAAATAGCATATTGTTTGCATAGTAACTACTCACATCATCCTGTATACTTTCAGTCATCTCTCAATAATTTTTCGTACCTTACACAATAAAAATGCTATGTACATAGTGGCTATATTGTGTTTTTTAGGTAGTAATGACAAGAAAAAAAGGGCATACTTGTTCAGGAGAGAACAACCATCCTCGGCCTAATTACATAGTAAATGTCAGCAACAAAGTAACATTTTTCAAAGTACTTGAAAATTTTGTTTATTGGTTTTAGAGAGAGCAAGGGTGGGAGGAAGAGAGAGGGAGGGAGAGAGAGGGAGGAATGTTATATGGATTTGTTGTTCCACTGATTTATGCACTCACTGCTTAAATGTTATATGTGTATGTACCCTGCCTGCCTGGGGCTTCAAACCCACACCCTCAGTGTACAGAGACAGTGCTCCAACCCACTGAGCTACCCACCTAGAGCTTAAAACTATTTTTAATCTGCATTTGATTGACAGATGCAGAATCCATGCATATGAAAGGTTAACTGTATTTATTTCTGATTTGTTTTTTTCTGATCATTTAACCAAGTAGATGATGTTTCGGGCATTATTTTTATTACTTTTAAAGTGTTTCTTTCGTCCAAATGATCATCTAGACAAATTCAAAATATTTCATTACTACCTCCTCAAAAGCAATGACTAACTGCATCCTGAATCTCCAATTTCAGAACTTTCACACTGGATAAAAATGATCAGCTCTGGTGATCACCAAAAAGAGCAATAATTATAGCATTTCTGATAATATATATTACCTTAGTAAAAATATGCTGTTATATTGTGCTTCACCCTTAACTATTCTCTACAACCAACAGAAATAACTCACAAAAGAAGAAAAATGTATATTGTTTACTTTACAAAATAAATTAAATTTTAAAGCCAGAACACAGTACTATATGTGTATGTTGTTCAGGTCAAAACATTTTAAAAATAAACAATTTAGAGATAAATTGTCTTTCCAACTAGTTCAAAGTACTTTTTAAATAGCCAAGGACCATTCCTACACCATTTATGCTAATGCTAGAGTAATCTTTTTATGTTCTTCCTGGAAGAATGGCTTCTGGATAAGCGTACTTTGAGGAAGGTATGATAGTGCTGAAATTGCTGAATTATTAAAGGTTTAATATAATTTCCAAAGGAAAAAAACCCTGATGAATATCTCTGGCAAGATAATTTGGGAAGATAATCAAGCTGTGTAGACCACCAGATCAACGGAAGGAAATCGTATGTAAAATGAGAGCCCCAGGAATCTGAATTATTTTAGTATGGTTGTTTTATTTACAAATGGACTGAGCAAAATATCTCATTAAATAAAAAGTAATTTTCCAAGGGAAGGATTAAGTATCCACAACACAGACCAAGAACAAAGATAAAGAATGCCAAACATGCAGCTACAACAAACTGTGAAATTAGTTTTCCTCTGCCTAATGGAGAACAAACAAGGTCCCCCATGTTTATTACTTACCAAGCACCTTCCTCCCGGAATAAATTATTCTTACAAAAGCTTTGAATGATCATTTAGTATTTGATGTACTTCATCACAGAGGCAGAATTCTACCTTCCACACTTTGAACTCAGTAATAACGTGTGGCCTTTCATAAAGCAATTAGTAAATTAGGCTTTCGCAGCGTTTTCTCGTCCAGGGCAACACAGAGTGTGATAGTCAGACTATGGCTGCTCTGCAGATTATTTGTTACCAGAAAGTAGTAAGGACAAACATTACAAGTTCTGCAAACTTGTGTAGCAGTCTGACACCGCCGTGTCACCTGAGCCTATGATCAGGGGACTCTTCTCACAGAACAGGGTCTAGAGCAGCGTAGGTCTCATCGAATGCACATGACGAGTCCCATGCAGTAGGAGCTTCACGCTGGCTGGGCATAGTCAGACCATGTATTGGTCTGTGATGGGAAAACAAAAGAAAATCCAATGTTCTGTATCACAGGCAGTTTGGGGAGCACTGATATAGTGGGAATAGCATGGAGTTTGGAATCCGAAGGACTTGGGTTCAGATTTGACACCACCTTCCTTATTTCACATGATCCTCAGGATGGTGCTTGACTTCAACAAATGGATTTGGTGATTCTTACCCCAGAGAGTAACTGAGAACATGGCATGGGATTCCTTGACCACAAATAACACGATGCACCAGTTCTTCATATGTATCTGAGTAACTGCAGCTCCTACATTTCCTTTCCCACTGAGGAACACACGCCACCTTACCCAAGATGGGCAAACCTAGTTCTCTAGGAGAAACAACAATACAGTTTCTAATGGGGCCAGTAAGGTAGAACAATTAGCAACTGTGGGTTATATTTGTCTTGATAAAATAGAAAAGCCGGAGTACAATATGTGTGTATGTACTTAACATTAAAATCACCTTTCAATCAAAGTCTAATAAATTTATCACCAATCAGTTTTCTTTTTTTTTTTTTTGCTGCTTAAATCTGATCTTTTTAAAATTTTTATTTTAATTGTTGTTCAAGTACAGTTTTCTGTCTTTTACTCCCATCCCAGTCCACCACCCCAGTGCTCCCCACCTCCCTCCCATTTCCACCCCTCTTAGTTTTTGTCCATGTGTCTTTTATATTTATTTGTTCCTGTGGCCCCTTCCTCTTTTCCCCTGAAATTCCCTCCCCTCTCCCCTCTGGTTACTGTCAGCCTGTTTTCTGTTTCAATGTCTTTGGTTATATTTTGCTTGCTTGTTTGTTTAGT
>PVKM010022703.1:0-21645 GCA_004027735.1 Carollia perspicillata
GCATTGTTAAAGGGTCAACTGTACTCATTTATTATATCCCATGACAGCTGAAAAATTACACTTTGCTTGTGGTTTTTTAAAGTCATGAAACACATTTATATTTTATTTCGTGTAGTTAAGTTAATGCCTTTTGGGTTTTGTGTCACAGTTAGGAAGCTTTCTCCTTTCCCAGATTACAAAGAAGTCCACACAAGTTTTCTTCTGATATTCAAATAAAACTTGAGTAGTTTTATTTTTACATTTAAATTTCTAGTACATTTGAAATTTATCCTGCATATAGCATGAGATACAGATCTACTTTTGTATTTTTCCAAATGGCTACCAGTTATCCCAACATCGTTTTATTTAAAAATCTATTCAGGTAACTGATTTGGGATTTTCATCTTTATCATATCCTAAATTTCTTATACACAGGGGTCTCATTTTGGACTTCCTCGCCTGTCCCATTGGCCTACCTGGTCATTTTGGGTAACACCAGTACTGCACTGTTTTAAGTGTTCAGGCTGTAACGACTTCACATCAGGTGGTGGAGCCTGTCCCCCTTCTCTCACACCGGCACTGCTCTTCTTTGCCGGGGTTTTCCCTGTTCTTCCCTGCATATTTTTCCACATGAACTTTATAGTCAACTTGTCTGACCTCAGAAAGGAAGAAAGAAACGAGTTTGTATTTGTTTAAGAATCATCCTAAACTTATAGATTCATTTATGGGGAAGTGAGAATCTGAAGTTTTATTTCCTTATCTAAGATCAGGACATTTATTTCCATTTGTTGAAGTCCATTTTTATGCCTTTCAAAGGTATTTAAAAGTTTTCTTTATATAGGTTTTGCTCATTCCTTGAACTTTATTCCAAAGAATTTATATTAGTTTGTTAGGGGGTCTTCTAGTAAATCTTTTGATTGGATACTATTTGTGTGTATAAAGGTTACTGATTTCTCAGGCTACCTTTTAATCCATTTAAAAGCAAACAGTCTTTTGTTAGCCTATTAAAAGCAAATATTTTATTTTTCACATGATTTTGTTTGGTGGAAGGAAGAGCAGTTAAGTCTTTCTTATTGAGTGTATTCCCTCTGTGGGAATTAAGTATGTATCACAAGGGAACAGAAAAACTCACCTTTGTATATTCATCTTTGGCCTTGGTGAGCATTCGTAAGATATCTACTTCCTTCCCCTCTCCTGAACTGAGGATCATTGGGGAGATTCCTGCTCCAGCTCCTTGATGGGCTCTCAACTGTTCATACTGAGTTAGGCTAGAAAAGTAGAGGGGAAGATCCATGCAAGAAAAACCAATTCAACACAAATGAGTTTTAAAAATCATCCAGTTCTCACCCACTTGTTTTTGTCCTATTATACTATTAGAAATAAGACTGCTTAAGAACTGACAGAAGAAAGGTAAGACTTGAGGTCCTGAGTACACTGACCAGACATGAGTCTAGAATAACGGTGGGCCAACTCCAGCCTGCAGGCCAAATCAGCCCCTTACCGCCCCCCTGACAAAAACAGCCCGTGTGTATGGCTGCTTTCTCACACCAACTGCAGAATGGAGTAGCACTGACAGAGTCAAGTATGGCCTTGCAAAAAAAAATATTGACTATCTGGCCTCTTAGAGAAAAAGTTTGCCAACTCATTTAGAGCATTTGAAAGGCTCTAAGTTACTTGCTGAGGAAACCCAATTTCAGAATTCTGAAAGACTGAGCAAGCTGCATGGCAAATCATACTTTCCCCCTTCATTCCAAAGTGCCCTGAAGCCAAAAGAAGTTTAATTCCAGTGATTCAAATCCTGTGCTTCTCTGGCAGTTTGGAAACACAGTGGAGATTCCATTCTAGAAAAGGGGCATTAAGGAAACAGGGCAACGAGGCATGTCTTCCGTGTTCCTGAAAACACCACAGAAGGGAGACCAGATTGCTTCTATCCGCTGCTAGGTAGCATTGATAAAAATACTTTTTCCTTTTGTGTGCTTTGACTTTCAGCTCAATTTCTTTTATAATTGCCATGAAGTTTGTGGCCAAAGAGATCTGAGAATTTATTGAGAGATTTAATTCTAACTGAGGAAGGGCTGGAATCCATACAAATTAGCTGCTTATTGCTAGTCAACAATCAATTTCCTGCCCCAGCTGCTAAGTAATTACTGCAGAATGCTAACAATTTTAACAAGGCCTCTTGGCTGAGCTACAGGGTAATTTTTAATCTACATGAAATCCTGCTATTATTATCCATTGCACAGTTTACAATAACATGAATGTTCTAGGAACTAGCTGTTATAGTGGTAAATACCAGTTTGAACACACTTAATCAGCATCTGAAACCTGAGCTAGTCACCTAAAATTAGCTATCACAAGCTAGATTTTCAGAAATCAACTATAAAAAGTGCTCCCCAAGTTTCATTTTTTGGGGTCACTTTTTAGTAACTTCATTGCCGAAGATTTAAAATTGGAATTTTTTTTTTTTTGCATACAGAACTGCTTTGTCAAATCATGCAGGCAGCGGCCATACTATGTGCTCAGCTGAGTCCAGTGACCACCTGAGATACAGCACAAGTGGGAAACATTTCATTCTGAGGCTCCAGGGGTGTCCAAACTTTTGGCATCTCTGCACCACACTGGAAGAAGAAGAGTTGTCTTGGGCCACATATTAAATACATTGCAACATGTGATCACAAAAAAAATCTCATAATGTTTTATGTAAATTTATGATTTTGTGTTGGGCCCCATTCACAGCCACCCTGGGCTGCATGTGGTCCCCCAGGGGTGCAGGTTGGACGCCCCTGCTAAACCATCCCCATAAACATCAGGGAAATAACTGCCTCACAGCACGCAGCCCCAGGCTCAAGAACTGATCAAAAAGTTGACCAGTTACAGAGAAGGCAGCATGTGTACCTGGGCCCTCCTTTCTATGTAACGCGGGAAGCCAAGAGTGGGGAAATCAGGCAGCGATTCAAGTTCTCCAAAATGCAGAATGGGACAAAGCACACGGTGTCGTGAGATCAGAAGAAAAGGAGACTGGAGTGTGGGGGGGAGAGAGAGACTATCTACTGATCACTAAACTAATATTAACTCAGCTAATTACAAAGAGATGGAAAACAAAGACTAGTGTGAGGAAATTCTGAGCCTCTACAACCACCACGGGCAATTGTGAAGGAAAGAATTTAGGGCAGGAAGGGAAATGAAAGACCTGAGAATCTGGAGCTGCCTTTTTGAATGACTCTCAATGTTCTTTTTACTAACAGACATACTGATAACTTTCAAAGGAAAAACTGCTAAATTACAAGTAAGGAAGATATTAAGGAAAACTGCCATCTGGAACAACTCATATTACAGGTATCTCACACATGCAGAAAAAAATGAGGTGAGCCATTCCACATGATAAATGTTACCTAGAGAAAATGTAAAAGCTGTATTTATGTCTATTTTTCATTTATAAAGTAGTAGTAAATGTTTTCCTAACCACTTGAAAAGGATTGCTATTAGAGATATATTCTGTTAAGATTATGGTGTAGTAACACATCCCTAGAAATACAAACAAAAGCACTAGGTCCTGAAAAATGGTATGTAGTGTTTCAGCACTTACTTTTTCATAAGCTCTGCAATTCTTTGGCATTCTTCCTTATCATAAAACCAAATTCCATAAATGGACACTGGGAAAAACACATCAAACAAATCATGAGCATCTTCAAAACTACAAAATGGAAAGAAATTCCTTTTCCATTTTGAAAAAAATACACATTTATTGGATAAATGAGACCAATCATTGCAATTAAAGCTTGAAAACCTAGCACTGGAATTTTTTAAGTCCCAGAGAAATCTGTAATGGTCTTATGTACACACCCACATCCAATAATGTTGCCCTTAAAAATACCGTAACTGAATATAATAGGCATTTGGGAGATGCATCTTAACAAATGACTAGAGATTGAAAGTGAAATCAGAAATTCTAAACACCTGGCTTAGAAGTGTAATATTTCTATAGTCTGTTTGCACATTTCACACACATTATTTCACCTTTATTTTCAAGTGTTCAGAAACCTGATGCACAAATGAGGCCTAGAAACTCCTCTCCCTTCTTCTCGAAACGTTAACTGAGAAACTGGCTTTGTAAGATGTAAGTTAGGTTAGGGTACAAGAAAAATTAAAGTCAGTAATAAATCTCTGACTTCAAAATGTCTATACAGAAAATTTACAACTACTGAAAGCTTAGAAATGACTATCATTTAGTGAAGAATGAAAAATGTGGTATAATATAGCTGCTATTGATTCATTTAACAATTTGCAAATGAACTGTATACTTTGGTATGGGCATATCTGCATTATTTTTATAGCAAAGGCTAAGCAGTTCCAAGTACATGTGTAAAATACGAACTTGAGGATCTAGTAGTATTAATCATGTAAATATTGCACTCACTACACATATGTTTTAAAATCTTCATTGAAAATAGCAGCAGTGTTATAATAAGGCAATGAAAATCAACAAAACCTATTTTTCAAAGGAAAAACATTTTTAATTTATACTTTCAAAACATTCAATGAGTGAATATTATTTGGTCATTAAAACAGCTGTGAAATTTTAACTATGACTTTTTTTCCCCACTCATTCACCAATGCCTCAATGTGGAGTTCCTGCTTCTTGTCAGTAAAGATTCAGATATCAAAAGGTACAGGAAATGTCTTTTTAGTGTTATTTTCAGCAAATATTTTAAAAGGAACCTACTAAATCTGAATTACTAACTTGACGAAAGGTAGCAATGGGTTTTTAACTTTTTGTATAAATAGTGTGCCAGGAATCTTTATCTTACCTACCTGCATGTGTGAAGGGGAAAAAGTGGAAGAAACCACCTTTTTCTTGAAAAGGATCATTTTACCCTCTTAAAAATACATACACATATTGCCCTTTAATACAATGATAATCTTTTGAAAAAGGATTGAGTTCTGAAGCTAATGTGCTGTAACAGCCTTTCTGTCAAAAAGAAATTCTTTCATCTGAAGATCATTAAATATGTATCTTGAAACTTTTTACTCAAGGCTGTCTCCCGTCCATCAATATTAATTGCCTACCCTGATCGCCTACACAGATTCCTACATACTAACCTACCTAGCTCCATGTTTTTGTAAGTACCTGACGTTCCACTGCTTAATAAGTCTGAATGCCTTTATGTGTTTTGGTGGCTTTAATCTTAGTTACAAAACTAGGAACCTGGTTGATTTTTTGGTTACCCATTCCCTTCCCTGGAGACCGAGTCTTTCACAGCTATCAAAGGAGAAAGGTGACAGCGCAGCTAAGAAATTCGAGGCAAATGGCAGAGGAAAAACCAGCCACTTGTGTCTCATCAGTAGAACATATTAGCAGAAATGTTTTGGTATCATTTTTTCTCGATGTTACACATTGGTGGCACTTGACATAAGAAACTAGATTTTCATAAGAGGGAGATGCCAAGGAAACTGTTGATACAAACAGAAATGCAATTTGACAATATCATTACTAGGAGGTAACTGAAATGTAAATTTAGGGAGGGAAAATGCCATGAAAACATCTTTCAGATGTCAAAGAACAAAGGAAGACTATGTTTGTAGATGATTATATAAGACATTGTGGAGGTTTCTTTAGGACATGACCATGTATCTCTAAGCAACTTGACTTTAAGATTAAAATGGACCACTCTGAAATAGCTCTTTTCAATCTAGTTAATTTTTAGTTCGAACATAAAATTTAAATAGCCAAGAGGGTGTGGGGCGCTGTAGGGAACAGATTTACCAACAGCACTGGCTACTGAAAGGTAGCACCAAGATAAAATGTAACACTGGGCCTAATTTTTTCTCCCTAAAATAGTTTTGCCACTTGAGTTGCATTCCACTGGGAAAGGGGCAGTGAATTATATTAAAGTACACATTCCAACTAAAGTTTTCTGTCTCTTAGGCCTAAGGTCCACCGACCCCTGGACAAGCCTATCACTCTTCTACACAAGAGGGTGTATCAGAGCAGCCCGTGGTGACAAATATAAACCAGAGATCGTCATGCCTTTGGGAGGTGACGAACTGACAGGCTGACAGAAACCATTAGCCTCACATTTCAATCACAGTTTTCCTGTAAAGACACCGGGGGAGAGGCCCATCCTTAGGTAGGCAGTGAGCAGAGCAGGAAAGAAAGAAAAAGACGAGGCTGAGAAGAACCACAAAAGAGGTGTGGTTTTTAGGATTCTAAAACTTAACTTTACACTGTCACTCACGTTTGCAGTGATACGCTAACACGGCCGCATCAACTTGTGCAGCACTAAAATGTGACTGTGGGAATGGTCGCTAGGTTTTCAACAGTTACAAGGAGAAAAGCTCACGAGCAGGATATTTACTTATTTTAAAAAATCAACCTATCAGTACACATCTGGAAATTCACCATGCTTCGAGCCCTTGTACAGCCTGCTACGCCTGCATACCAGCCGCTTCCCAGTCACCCATCTACCGATACAGAGGAGAAGTTTAAGGGCACTTTGGTGCACGAAGCTCAACTCAACTGTTTCTACACCCCTCCTGGAGGTAAGAAACCCAAAAGTGGAGTGAAGAATAGGAAGAACATGTTAAATTTACTCTAAAATACTCTCATGAGGCCTAGCAAGTGTGACTCCCCCACCCTAAGGACTCACTTTTTGGCCGTCCTCTTCATATTTAATAGAGGATTTTTAATAGTACAGTTGTGAAATTGTGCCTAAAATTGTCATGATTTGGAAATTCTCAATCGAAAAAAGCAGCATTTGCGGCAACAGGCAATGAATTATTGCCTCTACAAATCTGTGAAAACACTGATTTTCTACTTGCCTTTTAATTCTGCAAGAAAGATTAAGGAAAGCAAAACTGCCATATTAGATTTCATGTTTGATGAGAGAAACAAGCTGATTATATTTCATAATGATATTTTCTTTTTGTTTTTAAATTTCTTCAGCAGAAAAATCTAAAGCTGATCAAATTTAAGAGGCTAGGTAAGGGGTCATTAGAAGCAATATCAAATGTCCTTAAATAAAACACCCATTTGGAACCCTCTGGTTCCTTTTTAGCATGGCATACTCATTCATTCCGGACATTCTTTGGGGATTTACCTCATTTAGTTTTAAGTTCCTAATAAGTATTTCTATCACAATCTGTTCTTTTAAGACATTTACCATTTATTCCATATTTTACCTCAAATACCTTTCAACTCCAAATCACAAAGGGTACCTTACAACTTTTTAATAAGGATTCATGCTAATATTTGTGCAACTTTAAAATAGGACATATTTCTATACAGTAAGTACATAATGTGTAATTACATAGGTAAAATTTAAATAGGCAGAATAAAAATATCTGAGGTGGTAATGATCTTCTTTCTCTCCCTCTCTCTCTCAAAGTCACAAACATCTCTCAAAAATGACAGGAACATATATTTTTCTTGGCCAGTATGCAGCAAGAAGTCACTTAAATTCTCTTTTTACTAGGAAAGCCAAAGAAAAGTGACAGTGGAAATTATACAAGTCTCTTCTGGGCACTTATGGATAAACCCAAAATTTAAAAATTCCTTCAAATCCCATTATTTTTATGAAGGCTTTCTCAGATGAGTGGAATAATAATCTCAATGTAAGGACCAAGAACATCTAACTATTATTTTTGAGGCTTTGTTCAAGTACAGTATTTCTTGATTTATTGTACCAGTCGTTCTAGTGCAGGTTTTTATAAGTTTGACCCCATTGATGATGACTTGTTATTGGCATGTGGTAGTAGCCAGCACACTCAGTTATTACCCTTCTGAAAGATCACAAGACAGTGAAAAAATCAGAAAGTTAGAACCATGAAATTTCGGAGTTGGAAGTCAGCTAAGAAGAGTGCAGTCCAATGACGTATTTCACTAATGAGTAATATGTGGTCTAACAAGGCTAAATGACATAACCAAAGTTATTTTTCTTGGTTCAATCTGTTTTCTCTACCCCCAGCTTTACAAATGAAACAATTCTTGTTTGATTGTAGGCATGGTTATTAGAAATTCTTGTAGGCTCTCAAAAGGAAAAAAGGAAGGATGGAAGGGAAGAAGGGAGGAAAGAATGCGGAGGAAAGGAAGTAAGAGAGGAAGGAAAGGAAGTAAGAGAAGGAGGAAAGAAAAAACAAAGAGGAAGGAAATGCTAGACTGGAGATTTCTGGTACTGGCTGTATCTTTATGGCAGTAAATGCTCGAGCAGATCATGTTGCCCATGTATGGCATCCACGGACGGAAAACATAGGCTGTCTGGCGTCTCTATGCTGACTATGTTCTTCTACCCCATTTGGAATGCTTTGCACTAAAAATGCTTTCTTTCCTCATGTTCTTCAATGCCTTTAAAGTAATATTCTTTCATTCACCTCTGCTTAGCTCAACTGACCAAACACGGGCACAATCTTGTAAAACAAAATTTTTGCTGGCCACCAACAGTCTACATAACACTGTTATCTCTGGCCTCTGGTCTGGTTCTTTTCATATGACATTGTTTTACTGCACCTCACAAATCAGTGATCCCATGCTCTCAAAATATGGGAAGGTTCACAGTAGATGAAGCTTCTTTTATGGGCGATGGATGCTGACGAATATTTTGGGGAAATAGTAAAAAACCTAAGCAAATACTGTGAAGTAGAAATAACCTTTCCCTTTCTAAATAAATAAACTTCATTAGAAAGTTAATGCCGTAGAACACAACAACAAAAAACAAACTTTCAACTAATGCATTATACTAATTTGGATTAATATGTACCTCCAAGTACAAATAAGAATTTATTATCTTCAAAGAAAAACATGGCTTTACCTTTTTAAAAGTTTTCATTTATAACAAAAGCATGTTATGTCATTAGACCTTCCTAATAGGTCATTATCCTCCCCCCAAATGGGAATCTTGACCTGTGCCACTACCCTCAGGATCACGAAAGGTCAGATGGAATCTTCCTCATTATATAGTAACTTCCTAATTTTATTTATTTCAGGGGGAAGTTCCTTTAATCTAAGAGATTTAGCACAGTAAATAAACATTTAAAAAATAAATGAGGAAGCAGAAAAGCCATAGGTAATAATACATATAAATAGGAATGACTTATTCTGTTTTGTTGGCCATTTTAATTTATATTTTCATAATCTTGCTGATGAATTACAAATCTCCTGGGCCACAAATGACAAACATGGGTTCCCTTAAGTGTCTTCCCCCTTCTCTGAGCTCTTCCTCAGCCTTAAAGGCTCAATCTTTCTCATTCCTCCAGGGATAAAAAGTCTCAACTTTTTCTTTGCTTCCAGTTATTCATATATCCTTTGACTAAAAAAAGCCATAATTAAGTATTTACACAACTGCTCCCTCCACTCGACTGTGAGCTCCTAGAAGGTAGGGCTTGGTTAATGTGCCCAGCAGAACAACTAACATGTGGTACACATTCAACAAATGTTTGCTTGGTTGAGCTGAAATCTAAGATGTCAAGAACTTATACCATTGATACTCCTTATAATGGCTCATATTAATAGTTTTTCACTATTCTGGCTTAATTGAATGTCACAGACAAGTGTCAAATTTATTTTCACTGGGGGCCACATCAGCCTTGCCGTTGCCTTCAAAGGGCTGAATGTAATTTTAGGACCGTATAAATGTAACTACTCCTTAACTAAGGGCAAGAGCTCTATGCTGCTTGAAGAAACGAGGTGCCAGCTGCATAAAACAAGGTGGAGGGCCGGATTCAGCCCACAGGCCTTGTGTTTGCCACCTGTGGCCTAGATCCTCTGTATCAACATCACACCTCCCGTGGGGGCCACAGCAGAGGCTAGGTTCTCTTCACACCGCCTCCAATTCTCCTAATAACATCACTCAAGAGTTTATTTTGCCTCAAATATTTGATAATTTTAGACATAAGTAGTGTTGATAGGATTTTGTCTTTAGGGTATAAGCTCCCTAGGATTATACATTGCTATTGATCCAGCACTGTGTAGGCATGAATGTACTAATTTTATGTGCATTTATTATACAACAGTTTTATCATATACCAGGCACGGGCAACTAAGAGCTCAAAGAATGCAATTAGTCTGCAAAATCATATGTATTTCTTTTCAGAGTTTAACTAACAGTACTTGATCTAGCAAAAAAAGATGTTGACATTCCAGTCATGTCTGATAATAATAATCTGAAGCTTACATATACAAGTACCTAAATTATCTTAAAAAACAAGATTTATATACAATGTCAATTATTCCAGGAACACACTGAAAATGCATTATTTTATGTAAATATCAATGTAGCAAAATGAGTCTAGTCACATATACACTGTAGTTTGTGAGAAATAGACTATATTTAAGCTAAACATAAAGCAGAGTATATTTAGAGGTCAGTATTTGTTCTAATGAAAAACAGACTTCCTCATATTTGAATCTGATTATTTAATCAAGTGTTTAACAATTATAGGAATAGCTCTGTTAAAAATACTCTAACTATAATATATATGATCACTGAATAATTTCTAAGATTGTACATGGCAGTGGACTACAAAAAGGAGAGTAATGCTGCTTCTTGATTGAAGTGAGCCAGAGTTTCTGTATTTTTTTCATTTTGACCTTAATGTATAGTTATGGAAATAGTAGATAACACTTTTCCCAATGCTCTTTCTGTTATAAACAGTTAAATCATGTTTGGGTTCTACAATTAAATAAGAGCTCTAAGGTTGTATAGGGTGATTGTAACATCAGCTCTTGGCTACAATTGTTTTCTCCCTCCCAAAAAAGAGGCAGCCCTAAGAACATGAAAAAAAATTATAATTTTTCCTTCTGTGGGTTAAGTAGTACATTAACCCAAAAGTCTCAAATTGATTATTTAAAATTGTTTCTAAGTGATTTCTGGACAAAAGTCAGTAACATTAAAAACGGACTCTAAAAGAACAGACATGAATACTCAATGTAGCTAACATGAGCACTTCCTATTCAAAAGTACTGTATTAGGGTCGGGAAACTAAAAGATCTTTTACTTATTAATCATTTTAGGAAATGTTTTGGAATCTAGCTTTTCTCCGCCAAAATTCAGACTTCTATGATACCAAACTGGGTGTTCAAAAACAAAATATGAAATATACTTCAAGCCACAGTATTACCCTCTTTATACTACTCTCACCATACCATCTGTACATCATCACATATGACTTTGCCACATGGGTCCTTCCTCATCTAAGCATGCCAGATTGTTAGGTTTAGAGATGCATATACCTTTTCCCATTAAATTCATGTGAAAGTCCTATATACAACAAGCCTTTAATCATAACTGATGGAAGGGTAGAGACTTTGTAAATTAGAGAAGTACTGTTTATTCCCATTGTGTGTGTGTTTGTGTATGTTTCTTAGAGCTTCCAGATATCACAACTCAACACGTGGAAAAACAAAGACATAAAACCCAGAGGTACCAGAGGACTCAAGTGAAATTTTGTCTTACATAACGCTTTTCAGAGCCATCCTTAATTGGTAGAATGCCAGTTCTTTAGATAGATAGTATTCTTTAGAGTTTAGATCTGTTCTCTTCAGTATAACTGGGCACTAATTGAGAGAACAAAAAAGTAATTCTGGATTTAAAGCAGAGTGACAAGTTTCACCACTCAAGTCAAGGTAGATGTGCAACATATATTAAAACACATTCGCTCTCCGAGCAATGGCACATAATAAATAGATCAGTATTTCAGTCAGGATAACAATGGAGGCTTGCAGACACAGAATGAGCACACTTAACATTTTAATTTCAGTGGCCTTGTTTCTTACTGACTAAGAAGCACAGACTCAGCTGGTCAAAAGAGTCCTTGAAGGTTATCTAGTGCAACCAACCACTCCTCTCACATACGGTAAAAGAGCCTCAAGATTGTATGGGTTACTTACTCGGATTGAAGTGAAACCTCAGATCCTGTCTCCTATTCTATACTGTACATGACTTGAATGAGTTTACTTTAAATTATATTCTAATGTTACTTTTCCAAATACTAACATTTAGCCTAGTAGAAATGTCAAGTATATTCAGCCATATAATTAGTTTAAAGATGTTTCTTCACTCTTGAGACTTTGGGAGTTCAGTAAAATACCTAAAATCATATGCAAAGTAGTGTGTATATACGCAAACAGATATTTTTGGAGGTTGGGAAGTACAAAGCATAGAGCCCTGACACAAAGCCTGGCATGCATTAGGCAATCGAACACATCGGAGGGAAGTAGGCAGGAATGAAGGAAATTCAGATTCTCAAGAGAATCTGTGACTCCAAGAAAGTTAACAACTACTGTTTGAGGCTATCGATACACCAGTAAATCTCTTAGAACGGAAAACCAAATTCTCAGTTATCTGTTGGCAGATATTGTGGCTTTCATTTTCTCAGTAATGCATTTACACATGGTTCACTTTTAACCTTTCGAATTGCTTTTGTAATAATTGCCTGAATTGATTCCAAGGTTAAGAAAACAGATAACGTCTCCAGGTTTTAGACTCTGTTAAATTGGAAGATCTTTTATTCCTCCGTGTGGCCCAAAGTCTAGGAGAATGCCTGCAGAGCACAGCCTCCCCGGCCCGTCATGGAGAGTGAATGACGCGGTCCAGCTTCTGTTACTGCTTTGCTTAGCTGAGAGGTAGGATTTTCCATCTCTGGCACCAAGTGAGAATGCGGAAGAATTCTGGAAAACTAGGCAACACTGTGGCTCTTTCTCAATCACCCCTAGCAGAGTACCTTCAAAGCTGGACAAAAACATCAGACATATATACAAATATAACACTTCTGGAATTAATTCAAATGATTTGGGAGTTACTTTAAATTCATTGTATGTGTCCACTTCTCTCCTAGTTCTATTCCCTTTCTGTGTTTATTTGGCAGCACAGAATGCAAATAAGATATAAGATGTAGTGTCCACCCACAAGGGACCTGTAATTTATTACTCATGCCACTGCTTTCTCAGCTAAATAATGGTGGTATGGTGACAGAGCAAACCTTTCGCAAAATGCATTCTAAGTATAGTGAGTGATGTTACTTCCAAATTATGACCTATCTTTGTTTGCAAATTCGACTTTCTTACTGCTATTATTTATTATGGGTATATATGGGTACATTTCAACTGGAGCTATTGAAGAAATTAAAGTTACATCTCATAATCTGTTCTATAACAGCCATCGAGGAAAGACCTATAATTCTATTTAAAGATACTATTAGTCATTTACATACATTTTGTTCTAGGTAAAGAATTTCAGAATAGATGCTAAGGATTCTCTCTGCTAGAAAATTCACTTTAAAAAGAATTGACCCAAGAACGAAATGGAAAGTTCATTGTTTCTACTCGGGAGAAAGATTAAGTGGCATATTTTCAGCAAAAAGAAACCTTTCTCCTCCGACCGAAGGGAGAAAGCAGACACCCCAAGCCAGAGGAAAGGAGGCACAGTCTTTCTCACAATCTGGAAACTAAATTAAACTATTTCCATCACCTGAAATTACTTAAAACTTTCAGTTGAGGTCATTACATGAAGGGCTTTCTGTCATCATGGTTTAAAGTCCTGAAGGTGTGTTTTAGAATATGGATGGTTCTAATTCCACATTAAGGAAGCCAAGATAGGAATTCGAGAAGAGTTGCTATGATTTTGTAATAAACTTAGAAGAGGCAGAGGTTAGATGAGACAGTGGTTAATAAATGCCAGGGTGAAAAAGGTAACACATTATACTTAAGTATTCATTTATTTAAAATATTCTTTTAAAAGGTTCAATTATTTCTACATTTTTTAATTGAGAAGTAATTTAAGGTGTTCTGTTTGATGAGTATTGACAATAATATACTCTCACGTAATCAACCATCCAAAATAAGACATAAACATTTTCATCACCCTCTTCCAGTCAACGACACCACTTCCCTCACCAACCCCAGCACAGACACCACACAAATATTACATGGGAAGAAAGTATCAGTACTAGTCAGTGACTGCTGTGTACTTCTAGCTCAGCATTTACCATATTACTTAGGTTTATACATCTGCCTTTTATGCTAGGACAGTAAAGTGTAAGAGGGAAGGGATGCATCTTATTCATTATTGAACTCCCTATACTTGGTATAGAATGCCAATACACAAGTGCTCAGGAAACACATATGAAAACAAGCAGAAGGAGGATATATATGTTGCATCCAGAAACTACAGTGAGCATGTAGCATGTATCAGAATTTCATTGCTTTTGAAGGTAGAATAATATTCCAATATATGCACATATGATGTTTTGTTTATCCATTCATCCCCTGATGAACATTTGGGTTGTTTCTATTTTTTCGCTATTGTGAATAATGCTATTAATATTATTTTGTTAGTATTTTGGTGAAATTTTAAAAAATATCTATATTTACAAGATATTGGCCTATAATTTTCTTTTCTTGTAATGTCTTTGTCTTATTTTGGTATCAGGATAATGTTGTTCTCATAAAATGGGTTGGGAACTATTCCTTCCTCTTCTGTTTTCTGGACAAGACTGTGTAGAATTGGTACTATGTCTTCCTTGAAATGTTTGGTACAATTCATAAGAGAAACCATCTGGGCCCAAAGTTTTCTTTGTTAGATGGTTTTTAACTACAAATTAAATTTCCTAATAGATATGGGACTATTCAGGTTATTTGCTTCTTGAGTACATTGTGTTGATTTCTATTTTTCAAGGAATTAGTTAATTTCATTTAAGTTGAATTTATGGGCATGGAGGAGTTCATATTACTTCACTAATTATCATCTTGATGTCTGTCGAGACTCCCTCTTTTATTCCCAACACTTCTAATCTGTGGCCTCTCTCTTTTACTAACTCAATCGCTCTGGCCAGGGGGTTATCAGTTTTCTTGACTCTTCAAAGAACCAGCTTTTGATTCCACTAATTTTCTCTATTGTTTTTCTGTATCCTATTTTATTGATTTCTCCTCTTATTTTTATTATTTCCTTCCTTCTGATTGCTTTGGGCATATTTTACTCTTCTTATTCTAATTTCTTAAGGTGGATACTTGAATTATTCATTTGAGACATTTCTTCTTTTCTCATCTAAGTATTTGATGCTGCAAACTTCCCTGCAACCCCAATTCAGTTTCATCTGGCATGTTGTATTTTCATTTTTATTCAGCTCAAATATTTTCTAATATTCCTCCCTTTTTGACACATGGGTTATTTAGAAAGTATTGTTTAATCTCTAAATATTTGGGGATGTTTGAGATACCTTTCTGTTACTGATTTCTGGTTTAACTCTTTTGTGGTCAGAGAGCATAGCTTGCATGATTTCAATTTTTAAATTTTTTTTATTTTTTAAATATATTTCATTGATTATGCTATTACAGTTGTCCCATTTTCCGACCTGCACTCCCCCTTCCACTGACATTTTCCCCTTTAGTTCATGTCCATGGGTCGTACATGTAAGTTCTTTGGCTTGTACATTTCCTATACTATTCTTACCCTCCCCCTGTCTATTTTGTACCTGCCATTTATGTTATTTATTCTCTGTACCTTTTTGCCCTCTCTCACCCTCCCACTCCCCTGTTGATTACCCTCTATGTGATCTCCATTTCTGTGGTTCTGTTCCTGTTCTAGTTGTTTGCTTAGTTTGCTTTTGTTTTTGTTTTAGGCGTGGTTGTTAATAACTGTGAGTTTGCTGTCATTTTACTGTTCATATTTTTTATCTTCCTTTTCTTAGATAAGTCCCTTTAAGATTTCATATAATAAGGGCTTGGTGAGGATGAACTCTTATAACTTGACCTTATCTGAGAAGCACTTTATCTGCCCTTCCATTCTAAATGAAAGCTTTATTGGATAGAGCAGTCTTGGATGTAGGTCCTTGCCTTTCATGATTTGGAATACTTCTTTCCAGCCCCTTCTTGCCTGCAAGGTCTCTTTTCAGAAATCAGCTGACAGTCTGATGGGAACTCCTTTGTAGGTAACTGTTCTCTTATCTCTTGCTGCTTCTAGGATTCTCTCCATTTTAATCTTGGGCAATGTAATTATGATGTGCCTCGGTGTGTTTCTCCTTGGGTCCACCTTCTTTGGGACTCTCTGAGCTTCCTGGACTTCCTGGAAGCCTATTTCCTTTACCAGATTGGGGAAGTTCTCCTTCATTATTTGTTCAAATAATTTTTCCACTTGTTACTCTTCCTCTTCTCCTTCTGGTACCCTTATAATTCAGATGTTGGAATGTTTAAAGATGTCCTGGAGGTTTCTAAGCCTCTCATTTTTTCAAATTCTTGTTTCTTCATTTTTTTCTGGTTGGATGTTTCTTTCTTCCTTCTTGTCCACACTGTTGATTTGAGTTCCAGTTTCCTTCCCATCACTATTGCTTCCCTGTACATTTTCCTTTATTTTACTTAGCATAGCCTTTGTTTTTTAAATCTAACTTGCGACCAAATTCAACCAATTCTGTGAGCATCCTGATCACCAGTGTTTTGAACTGTGCATCTGATAGGCTGGCTATCTCTTTGTCACTTAGTTGTATTTTTTTCTGGAGCTGTGATCTATTCTTTCGTTTGGGCCATTTTTTTTTTTTTTTTTTGTCTTGACAAGCCTGTTACATAGGGAGGGGCAAAGCCTTAGGTGTTTACCAGGGCAGAGCAACCCACGTGGCTACGTTGTGGCACTGTATGTGGGGGAGGTGTCTGAGAGGGAACAATGGCACTGCTCCGCGCTCTGCCAGCTTGTAGTTACTTCCCATGCTACCCACAGGCAAATTGGGCCTTTTTGGTGCTAATTCCCATGTGGGTGGGTTTGTGTATGTTCTAGAACCCTGTGGGTCTCTCCAACAAACTCTCCTGTGAGGCTGGGAGTTTCTCCTGCTGCCTCAACCCCCACAGGTGTTTTTAATCCGTGGTTTGAGGCTTTATTTCCCTGAGCTGGGGCCCTCGGTTGTGCAGTCTTTCTTGCTCCCCAGTTTACGCACTAATGTGGGACCTCCCGCCCCACCAGCTATACCGCCTTGCTGGCCAGCTGCAGCCTTGTGCACCCCACTGCACAATCTGCCGCCTCACTGGGTCCTCCGGCCACCGCCTTGCTGTGAGTCTTCTCTGCTCGCCTGTCTCCACCCCTCCTACTGGTCTGGATGTGTCTTCTTTAACTCCTTGGTTGTCGGTCTTCCATACAGTTAGATTTTCTGTCAGTTCTGGTTGTTTTTTGTTTTTAAATTGTTGTTGTCCTTCTTTTGGTTGTGCAAGGAGGCACAGTGTGTCTACCTACACCTCCATCTTGGCTGGAAGTCTTAAAACATTTTTTAAGGTTCTCTTTATGACCTGTCAAAAAGTTTATCATGGGGACTGTCCCACGTGCACTTGAGAAGACTGTGCATTTTGCTGTTGTATTAAATGTTATACAAGTGTCAGTTACATCAACTTAGTTGATAGTGTTGTCCAGGTCTTTTTTATATCCTTCCTTTTTTTTTGGTCCATTTGTTCCTCAATTACAGAAAGTGGAGCTCTGAAGTTTCCAAATATAACTGCAGGTCTTTTTTATTTCTCCTTTCAATTCTGTCACTTTTTGCTTCACACATTTTGAAGTTCTGTTCTTAGGTACAGATACATTAATGATTATAAGGTATGATGGGTGAACTGACCCTTTTATCATTACATAATGTCCCTCTTTATTCCTGATAATTTTTGTTGTTGTTGTTCTAATGTCTACTTTGACTGAAATTAATACAGCCATTCCAGGTTTCTTTTAATTAGTATTTGCATGGCACGTCTTTCTCCACACTTTAACTTTTAACCTATTTATATCTATATCATTACATTTAAAGTGGGTTTCTTGTCAGACTGATGGTTGACAGATGGGAGGGAGGTTGGGGAACTGGGTGAAAAAGATGAAGGAATTAAAAGGTAATGATTGGGAGTTACAATATAGTCGCAGGGATGTAAAGTCCAGCATAGGAAATATAGTCAAAATATTATAAGTATGTAAGGTGCCAGGTGGGTACTGGAAATATCAGGGGAACACTTTGTAAATTATACAGTTCAGGTTAACCACTGCACTGTACACCTGAGAGAGAGAGGGGGAGGGGTCTTAGGAATAGATGGCATAAAACATGCCATCTCTGTTCAGTTAAAAAAATAAAATAAAGTGGGTTTTTTGTAAAGAGCATATAGTTGGTTCATAACTTTTTAGCTGATAAACTCTTCTTTGAATTAGTATATTTAGACCATTTACATTCAGTATAACTAATGACATGGTTGGGTTTAAGATCTACTATTTTATTTTTTGCTTTATGTTTGTCTCCCCCGACTTTTGCTTTGCTTTTGCCTCCTTTTATGCCTTCTTTTGGATTACTTAAAATTTTTTAAATATTCTATTTTAATTTATCTATTGGTTGCTCTAGGAATCACAAAATACACATGCCTAGCTTTCCACAGTCTCCTACAGTTTTTATTTTACCATCTCAAGTAAAACATGAAGGCTTTACAACGACAGGTCCCTTTCAGCTCCCGTTTATGCTGTAGTGTCACCTGTGTCACATCTGCACACATTAAGCCCCCTCCTCACCATGTTACTACTTTTGCTTTCAACAGTCACATGTATTGTAAAGAATTTGAGAAAAGAAAAAAGTCTATTCTATTTACTTGTACATTTACTATTTCTGTTGCTCTTCATTCTGCAGCTTTACTTTCCCTTTAATATTTCCCTTCAGTCTGAAGAACTTATTTTAGCATTTATTTTAGAGCAGGTCTGCTGATAAAGAATTCTTTCAACTTTCTTTATCTAAGAATGTCTCTACTTCACCTTCATTCTGGAGGGATATTTTCACTGGAGACAGAATTCTGAATGGACAATTTCAGCACTTTAAACTGTTGCTCCTCTGTCTCCCACTCCATGGTTTCTGAAGAGAAATCTATATTCAAAACATTTTTCTTCTCTAGGTAATATATTGTTTTCTTATATGTAATGGTTGCTTTCAAGATTTTTTAAAATCTGTTGTTCAGCAGTTTTATTATATTTATGGGCATGGTTTTTTTTCTTTGCATGTATCCTTATCAGGAGTCACTGCATCTTTTGAATCTATGTATTTGTGTCTCACCAAACTTGGAAAGTTGTAGCCATAGTTCTTCAAATATTTTTTCTGTACCAGTCTTTTTTTTCCTTTCATGGGACTCTAGTCACACAAATTCAGACCTCCTGATATTGCCCTGTAGGTTTCTGAAGCCCTGAGGATTATTTTTGGTGTGCCTTTTATGCACAGAGTTTTTCATTTTAAAATTATTTTTCAATTACAGTTTATATTCAATACTATTTTGTATTAGTTTCAGGTGTACAGCATAGTGATTAAATAATCATATACTATACAAAGTGGACCCCTTGATATTTCAAGCACTCACCTGGTACCATAGATAGTAATTAAAATATTATTGCCTATATTCACTATGCTGTACCTTTCATCCCCAAGACTATTTCGTGACTATCAATTTGTACTTCTCAATCCCTTTACCTTTTCATCCAGCTCCTCTAGACCCCATCCCATCTAGCAACCATCGGTCTGTTCTGTCTTATGTCTTTCTAGTTTTGTCTGTTCATTTATTTTGCTCTTTATATTCCACATATAAGTGAAATCATGTGTTTGTATTTTTCTGTTTGACTTATTTCACTTTGCATAATGCCCTCCAAGGCCATCCATGTTGTCACAAATGGTAAGATTTCGTTCTTTTAATGGCTGAGTAATATTCCATTTTACTTCCTTTTTTATCCTTTCATCTATTGATGGGTGCTTGTGTTGCCTCTGTATCTTGAATGCCCTGGGGGTTTTATTTGTTTTTTAAAAATCTTTTACCTCTCTCTATTTTTAAAAAATTTTCAAGTTTATTTTCAGAGAGAGGGGAAGGGAGGGAGAAAGAGAGGGAGAGAAACATTGATGTTAAGAGAAAAGCATCCATTAGTTGCCTCTTGCGTGCACCCCAGTTGAGGACCAAACCCACAACCCAGGTACATGCCGTGACTGGGAACGGAACTGGTGGCCTTTGCTTTGCAGAACAATGCCAAGTCAACTGAGCCACCCCCGTCAGGGCTTTTCTCTATATTCCAGATTGGGTAATTTCTACTGATCCATCCTTGAGTTCACTGGCTTTTTCTTTTCCTCTGTCATCTCTATTCTGTGAGTCAGGTCATCCACTGAATACTGTATTATTTCAGTTCCAAAATTTCCATTTGGTTCTTTTATACCTATTTTTCTGCTGAAATTTTCTATCTTTCCACACATTTCAAGAGTATTCAGTTTTATCTCAAGGAGTAGAGTAATAAAAGTTGTCTTAAAGCAATGCTCTTATAACAACAAAATGTAAATCATCTCAGGGTGGTCATCTGTTGACTTTTTTCCTTGAGATTTGAGCCTACTTTTATGGTTCTTTGTGTTAGTAATTTTGGGTTGTAGCTTGGACATTTTGATTATGTTATGCGACTCTGAGTCCTTTTAAAGCTGTGCAGAAAATGTGGATTTTTACTTGTTTATTTGAGAATGCGATCAATTTAGTTATGTTTACAGAAGAAGTTCTGTCTTGCCTCTGTGTGCAGTGGTTCCCGTGTCAGTTCCATTTTCAAAGCCGTTTGTGTCTGGGTGTTAGTCTGGAACTTGGATACTTCTTTATCATGTAGGTTAGTTCTCTGTTTCTTTGGCTCTGTTACATGTATGTGAAGCTCGTACGTGAGACCAGGACTTGTGTCAGTTTATAGACAGAATTTGGAGATCTCTTTATCCAGCTCTGCCTCAAAAGTCTCCCCCACTCCCCAGCAATCAGAGGCCCTTTTCCCCAGTCTTCTAGTTAGAAACTCAGGGCTTCTTTCAGTTTTAGCTTTTCACACTGTCAGGCAGTCTGCACAGCATAGTCTTCACAAGGTGAAGCAAAACAAAGATGAAAATATCTAACTGCATTTCCTCCAAACTCTGCAGAGCACAGGGGCCTTTGTTTGCCACTCCTCTGGCGGAGACGGGTTGTTTCCTGCGATCTTCAGGTGCTTATGCCACGACCACCACCACCACAGTGGTGGTTCAGTGTTGCACTGCAGCGGGCTTCCGAGCAGGGCTAGGCGAGGAAAAAAAGGGGAGGGGCAACTCTCTTCACACTTAGCAGCTCACAGGAGTTGATTTCTCTGGTTGCCAGGCTAGAAAGAGGGGCTTCTCTTGCTTTTTTGTTGTTCTTGTCCACAATTCTGTGATTTGGCCCACTCTTGAGTCAAAGCCAGGAGATACAGTAAAGAATAAAATCAGAAAACTCACCACCATACTGGTTGTTCTTCAGGTTCTGACTTCCCTCTCCAATGCGCCTATAATTGCTTACTTTCAGAATCATCAGTTATGATTTTTGAGGGGGAGCGGTATTCTGTCTAGAACTTGTAGTTGTTACCAGTGGGATAGAGATGCTGTAGTGAACTTACTGTTTTGGCTGGTACCAGAAGCTTAATCTCTTTTTGTTCAGAGGAGTTATGAAATACCTCAAGTAATAGGTAATAAAAGCCTGAACTGGAATGGATGTGGGAATGAAGAGGAGAGAGCTGCAGAACCAATGCAGAACCAAGGCTTAGCAAGTGTCTGTGAAGGCTGCGAAGTTTACTTTACTGTTACCATGAACTAAAATACAATGTATAGGAATACCTAGCTTTGCAAACGATCTGTTACTAATAAAAGGGCACTGGAAGTTCTCTGCCCTACTGCAAAGGATGTTAT
>PVKM010022704.1:0-21644 GCA_004027735.1 Carollia perspicillata
AACATCTCCCTGCTGACAATACTTCAGATGTCTTGCTGAAAATTCAGTGGAAACATTTCCGAGTGCCTATCATTTTTTACATTCTCCAAGCAAAGGACAACACCAAGGCTCTCATCCGCGGGTCCGCACAGTACCTCGTTCGCTGAGTCCACTGAAATCTGTTTATGCAAATTACGGAACAGAGAGGTTCATTTGCTAACGAATATCAATGGACAGTAGAGGTATTTGTTACAACTGATAAGGGGATCTTGTGTCTGTGGGAGAAAAAGGTTGTGTTTTCACATCTTTGCAACCACCAGCCTCTGTTTGATTAAGATAAGAGCCATTATTAACTACATTCATCGAAGGCAATAGTAATTTGAAAACATGGAATAGTGAAAACTGCAAGTCAAATAAATAAAGTGGAAAAATAAAGTGTTTATAGATGTTTCTTGTGAAAAGCTTTAAAAACATGACAGTTCCCCAGGAGAATATTAAATAAATATATTTTAATGAATTTCTATATCTAAATCTGTGTTTTTCAGACAATGTATAAAACATAAATGACACATAATCATCTAAAAATAATATTTTAAATGCAGTAAAATACAATGCTTCATAGGTAAAATATTACATGCTGTTTCTTTTTAAATTTTGAATTATTTAATATAGTAAGCTTCACTTTTGTCTAAACTTTTATTTCATTCAACTAATTTTATCTGAGTTTAAGTTTTAAAAATGGTTTTAAAATATGACGAGATGTTTTTAAGCTTTTCATTTGGAAATAATTTCAAATTTACAAGAAGCTGCAAAAGTGAGAACGGTAAAAAAAATCCATATACCTTTTCACTTACTGTTAAAATTTTATCCCATTTGTTTTATAATTAGATTATGTGTGTGCATGAGTACATGTGCTTTTCCTGAAACATTTGAGTGTAATACACTTCATGAATCTTTTCCCTAAATATTCAGTGTATATTTCTTACATTGAATAGGGATAGTATCTTACTTAAACCACAGTATAATTACTAACTCAGCAATTAAGTTAATAAATTAATAATATTTAGTCAACCATCATTCTGATTTTGTCAATGGACCCATTAATGTCCTTTGTAATGTTTTCTCCTTCATAGAGTATCCAGACTAGAGTCGGGTATGGCATTTAGTTGTTAAGCCTCGTTAGCCTTCTGTAGGAAGGCTGGGAGTGGAAAATGTCCTTGGCCTTGCTCTGTCTCTGATGACATTGACACTTTTCAAGAATACTGTCCTCCTTTCATCCAATAGCCTGTTTCTCATTCTAGATTGTCTGTTATTTCCTCATGACAAGACTCAGGGCGTCCACTTCCAGTTAGACCCCTGCACTGGTGACAATGAGCCCAATGAACATCTGAGTGAAGGGTGTGGCCTCCAAACGTATTTTAAATACTGTCAAAAGCCAGTTTTACCCTGTCAGGTTGAATTAGCTCTTTGACTAAATGAGATCTGACTTATATGTACAGGAAATGCCTAGTTCTATTTTACTATAAATCAAGATTTCATACAGATAATAAAAATATCATGGAGTTTTTCTGGCCCCCTGAAAAATATTTGAAGAGGTACTTCAGCTTACACCACAATGGCAATTTTCAGTGGTACACAGAGACTGTTCGATGTTTTAAGATATTTCTTTACATGGTTCCAATCAACCCAAAAGGAAAATTCATTCTTTGACAGAGTGGGATATTCTTACAACTCTTATAGAAATAAAGTATTTCACATTTTCACGCCCTAATTTCCCCTAAGCGTTCAACCCATGTCAAAAAGAAATTGAAACTCTACATTTACATATCTGCATATATCTATGTGAATTTTACTTTAATATATCTCATTGATGAATGAAAGTAAATATGGGGGCTTGCTGCCCCCTCTAAAGTGAGATATTTAGGGGTGAGGCTGGATTACAAGTTGTTTCATTTTCTTGGGGGCACCCTCTATGGTTCCCACCTTTGTCAAGACTAGAATATGGTTCCCCGGCTCAGTCCATTGTAATACTCATTACATGTGCGCCTTCTCGCCTGATGGCATCTTCCCTGCTAGAGTGGGGGCTGCTAAGAGCAGAGACCACCAGGTCCCCAGGGCTTACAGTGCAGCAGAACTCAAGGAAAGGTTCGTGAACAGGCTGAAAGAACCGTGATCTAACATGGAACGTGCAGACAACATCGTTATGCGTCTTCACTGGGTAGGTAGGTGTGTGTCTCAGCGGAAAACCAAACACCACCTTGCAACTGCAGTGAAGCTGGAAAACCTGAAGGCAATTCTGCGGGGTAAGTTAGAAGTTACTGCAGCTTGGTGACGTACGACTTCATGGATTTCCACCATTTTGACTGAGAAGGTTTTGGTTTTCTGAAATACTCATTCTCGTCCTGGAGGCCTTTCGGCTGATTTTAATAGATAGTAATGAGTCCATGTGAGGCACAGGCCTAATCAAACCCACAACCACTAAGGAATGTATACAAAGAAGAACTTGGAATTAGGGAGATAAAAAAGATATTTAAATTAAAAAAATTCATATTTAATGATGCACAGCATTAAATTACTATATAATTATATACTCTGGCATGGTAAAGACTTGTCACCCTTCTTAGCAGAATTAGTATGGCCCTGCTAGAGATGGTACTTCAGATTCAGATTGCAAATGTCTTTGTCTTAGATTTTAGACAATACTATATGTAGCTTGACTCTGAAGTTTTAGTTTCGAGTAGCATGTTATCTTTTCCACTTATTTTTTTAAAAGAGAACCAAATCAGGAGCCAAGGTGGCAGAATTAGAATCAATGAGTAGAACTTAATAAAAAGGTAATTTTAAATCAATACATGGGAAACGTTTCTTATAGTTAGGTATATTATTTTAAGGAAGTAATGAGGAATTATTTTGTTTTCCTTTCTCTTCGGAAATTAGATAAGATAGAAGCCAAGAAGATGAGGTACTGGAAGTATTTTAAAAAATAGACTGGGTGAGAATTTCGGCAGAATGAACATATACAGAGAATTCATACACAGTGTAGTTGGACAGACCAGGTGATGATGGCGATGATGATGATAATCCTTAGCACCTGTCCCATGCCCACCAGCGTATACACATCTATACAGTCTCACTTAAATAAATCTTCCAAGGTATATTTTCACAAGGATCTACAAAAGTGGATATTATTATTCCCATGTTATAGGGGAAGGTCCTGAAGCTAAGTGAAATTAAAGTAGAGAAACTGAGATTTACATTTGCCATTCCAAATAATAATAATAGCTAAGACTTCCATGGTGCTTACAATGTATCAGGTATCAATGTATCACTGTTCTAATATGTACCCTTAGCCTAATTTCACCATGACCCATACTTAATATATATTTCAATATAAAAAATATGTGTACATGAACATGTCATATGCGCAGATAGATACAGAAAAGTTTTACCTCATCAACTCCATTTCACTAATTTAAAAAACCTAGAACTAAAATATAGGAATTAATATAATCAAAGAAAATTTCCCGGAGCCTCATATGATGCACAATTCCCTGCTTATGGAAATTTCCCATAAGGAAAGTAAGTGGGTTTTCCGTTGTGATTTCATAAGTGTCAAGAAGAATGTTCAGCTTGCAAACTACTGAATAAAATACCCGTTTCTATTTAGAACTCTTTGTACTAATACCCTGTCCATTGAAAAACATTGAGTTTGTAATACCATGCCCTCACCAACTTCCACATTTAAAAATTTAAGCCAATGATCAGCCAAAAGTGGAAGGGAGACACATGAAAGAGTTGGGATACTATTTGTTATTTATACTACATGCACTGCTGGATTGAAAAAAAAAGAAAAGAAAAAGACAAAAAAGATTATCGGTTTCCTTAGCTTCCCCCCGCCCTTAGAATCTCCGTGCTGTATCACATTGTCCTTCACGGGACTGTGGAACAAAAGCAAATGCCCTCCCTTAGTATGAACATCCATCCATCCATGCACTCCCTGATTCCTTCATCCACCACTCACTATGCGTCCTGCACTATTCCAGACACTGGGACACAGTAACAACCAGACACCGTCCCCGTGCCAGCATCAAGAAAATTCACACACACACAAATATGGAACTCTGCATTAAGTTCTGTAGAAGTGCATTAAGAAAAACAGAGCAGTAGTTATTTTCCTCAGGATTCCAGTATGAAACAGAAGTGTGACGGCAAAGATGAAAGGGAAGCCACGCTGTGGTTCTACCTACAAAGTGAAGGCGGTGTGGGAGTGCACACTTCTGGGTTCTCAGTAGTGTAATCCTGAATTGTCTCTGCTGAGAGAAAGGCAACACTCCGTATGTTTTATGTTTTCATCCGAGTTACAGGAGAGCCGCAGTATCATTTTTTGAGAAAATTCTTATAAATCAAGTCCTTTGTAAGGAGGAAGATTAACCCACCATTCCTGTAATTTCCTATAATATCCCCTTCATACTCGAAGACAGCATGCCAGGAGAACGTAGCTGTGTTTCCATGAATACAAATATGTACCTTTTCTTTTAAGTGCATTTCAGTAACCAGCAAGTATATTTTCACTGTCATAAAGTATTATCTTCAGAGACTCAAAATGCTACTGTGAGACAGGACTCGCTCCGCTCCTTCTGGGTGTTGCTATCAGGGATTTTGTTGATTCAGGAATGGCCAATTTTTTCCTTTTGTAAGATTTCCCCCAAACTGTTTTAGGCTTGCTCTCACAATTAGTCTGTTTGGCAATGAATTCACTGGATTCTTGTGAATGATTTTATACTATAATCCCAGATATGAGATTTAGTAGAGTTCTAGTGCCCCCAAAATTCAGTCAGATTGCACAGCCCAGAGTCTCACACGGGGCGGGGAACACCAAGGACAGTCCTAAAGGTGGATGGTTTGAATTTTCATGAAGAAGGAGCTTTTGTTGTCCTCCCAGGAACTACACAAAGCGTGCCACCGGGCCAACTCCTGGAGCCAAGGTTAAGAAGTCAAGCAGAGGCCACTTAACTGAGAAATAGGCAAGTTTTTGTAAGGAAAAAAACGGGGGAAAAATGGCCCTTCCTACTTGTACTATTGGCTCATGACCATTTTAATGAACGCTTGTGTTTTCTAGAATACACAGTATTCTAGATTTTCCCTCTGTCAATAATTCATTTTGTAGAAATGTTGTGATTGCACATGATTTCAGCTGTACTAATTATCCCTCCCACATACATCCTCACTTGCTCATCCTTCGTCCCATAACTGGGTTCATTTGATGTCTGCCCCCAGATTACAGCCAGCCCGAGGTTCTGTGGGATAATTACTCCCGTAGTCACCTGTGACAGGGCATCTTTATTCGACCACAGTCTCTGTCTCTGAGACTCATCATTACGGGTCCGAGTCCAGCGCCCTAGTCAGACCAGGGCCTGCCTTTGCCTCTGAATCTGCATTCTTGTTCCAGCTGATGCTCAGTCCCCCACATAACTGAAGCCCTTCCAAGCTCTCACCAATTGCACCCCCAGCATCTGGAACTCTTTCCGAAATGTCTTAACCAGTGTCTGGTCATTACTGTACGTAGACTAGAATAATAATATAGTTAGGTAGGCATTCAGAAGTCTCAGACAAATCTGGAAATTGCATGATTGTTACCAGTGCACAATACTTCTAAAATCAACCTCATCACCAACGTTTGCTTCCTGGAAATTGTGTAAATAAGGACTGTTCAGTCAATGAAGGACCGCGGCCATGATGGATGGTGGTCCCATGAGATTATAATGGAGCTGACAATTCCTGTAGCGACATCATAGACGTCCCAACGTCATAGCACTGCCCTGAAATATGTCTGCGAAGTGGCCTGGTGAGTCCTGCCCGGCTTTCATGTATGATTCACCCTTTCCTTCCATCCATCCTTCTTTCCCTCCGTCCCCCCTCCTCCTCCTCTTCGACCTCTTTACCCTCCTTTTTCTCCTCTTCTTCCTCCTTGGTCAGTCCTCCCCCTGTCGATCGGCCACTGCCCCTAAGGGCAGCCCACTGCCCAGTGGCCCAAGGACCAGAAGACATCCCTTCCTCAGACACCTTCCTAGGGACTCACGTTTTTTCTGGTTATTCTGGTGTAAAGAATTTCTCTCGCTTCCTAGGAAACTCCCGTTTCCTCCCACATCCCGAAGATGTGCCGGGAGGGGTAGTGGTGTGTCTAAACCATTCCAGTCTGAGCGAGTGTGCGTGTGCGTGCGTGTGTGTGTGTGTGAACGTGCGCTGTGATGCAAGGGTGTCCTAGTCCAGGGTCGGTGCCCGCCTTGCCCCCGAGCTGCCAGGACAGGCTCCACCCACACGCCACTCAGAACTGGAATAAGTAGGCGGGGAAAGAATTCTCTTGCTTTTATTCATCTTTCTTAAAAGTATGGCTAGCTCCCATTTATTTCAGTATTTAAATTTAGAAATGTTTTGAGTCTGTATTTAGAAGTTTGGCGATGTTTTTGCGGCCAGAAAATTAAGACTTAAACTCTCGTTCACATCAATTAGCCTGTGGTAAAATTGGTTTCATTGTATGTCCTATCACGTAAAGTTGCAGTTTCCAAGAACTTATCCATGATGTTACATGAGGATCTACTGCACATAATATCTGAACGTGATAATAAATGACTACAATACTGGTTTATGTATTACTATACTGTACTTTTTGTTATCATTTTAGAGTGCCCTGTTTCACTTATTTAAAAAAAGAAAACATGTTCTGGAAAACAGTATGCCACGTTACACGGGCACCAGCTTCACACATCACGTGTTTACTGCATCTCTTGACTGCATCACTTTCTCTCATGCTCGATTTAATCTTGTGTGGTTTTGCACAATAGTCAACTATATAGGCTGGTAGCCTGGGAGCACTAGGCTATGCCATACAACCTAGGTGTGCAGTACACACTCTGTGATGTTCCCACATGATGAAATCACCTTATAAATGCATTTCTCATGGGTTTGCATCCCCAGGGTTAAGTGGCCCATGACTGTATTTGACTTAAGGATAGTGCCTTGTAAAATCAAACTATCTCATTTCCTTTTACTTTATCAAATTCCTAAAGAAATATTTTTTTCTTCCAAGCCAAAGTACTTGTTATTCAAAGAATGTAGTCAGAAATTGTAAATTCTACTGACTCGAGTTAAAAACCAATGGAGAAACATTTCTATTCAAAATAGAAAAGACCCAAATATTTTGGAATATTATCATCCTCAAGATAGTAAGACAGAAATGTGGTTCTATAAAGGATGTTAAGAAATATTCAAGTACTATCTTTAAGGTATACTTGGCCTGGCTGGGTGGCTTGGCTGGTTGGAGAATCATCCTGTACCCCAAAATGTTTCCAGTTCAATCCTGAGTCAGCACACATACCTAGGTTGTGGGTTCCATCCCTGGATGAAAGGCAACCAATCAATGTTCCTTAGATCTCTCTCTCTCTCTCTCTCTCTCTCTCTCTCTCTCTCTCTCATCAATAAATATATCCTCAAGTGAGGATTTTAAGAAAGAAAGTGAAAGAAGTATTCTCATTTCTGGGAAATAATCCAACAAATAAAAGGAAAAGTATGTCCCATTCTCTGACATGATAAAGCATCCAGGATTTTTCATAATTAAAAACATAAAGGCCTTTCACTGAATCGAGAGACTAGAACCTTATCTATCCACGTTCTAGTACTTCATTTCAAGCTTCTTATTATCAGCATCATGCAGAATAGTCTCACTAGTAGACAAGACAAAAAATAAGCAAAGAAAGAACATTGCTGAATAGTGCTAGCTAAGCAGGCAGTTTACGGAAATATTCATGTGAGGACGACAACATTAAAGCAAATCTGTCTTTAATCAGAATTTAAGAGTAAGCAGCAGCCATGTATCTTAACTATTTGTACCCTAAAACACTCATAAGTTATTGGTTTCCAAGTTAGTTAATTAATAATGAAGATACCTGACAATCCCTGATACTGAAATATGAGAGAAATTTTTCTTATAGATGCTTGTTAAGAGGACATGATAATATTAAAAGCATGTCATTAAGAACACTCTTATAATAAATACAGCTACTTATTTTGATATCCCTCAATGTAGAGCTGAGGTTATTTAATAAAAACAAAACGTGCTCCATAAAAGAGATTAATGAGTTTGTAAAACAATGTAGTTCAGGTACACATTTCTGTTGGTCTTAGTTAAACTATGGATACCTTTTATTTTATTTTTAATCCTCACTCATGGATATGTTCATTGATTTGAGAGAGAGAGGAAAGAGGTGAGGCGGAGAGAGAGAGAGAGACCTCAATGTGAGTTTAAAAACATTGAAAGGTTGCCTCTCATCCATACCCCGACAGGGATCTTACCCACGACCTAGGTATGTGCCCTGACCAGGGATGCACCCCACAATACCCACAACATTCTGGTGCCTGGGACAATGCTCGAACCAATCAAAACACCTGGCCAGAGCTAAACTGTGGACACATTTTAAAGCAGTTTTTCTAAACTTTTTAAAAAATCATATGCTGGTGAGAATAGGGAGGGGAAAGGGAACAGAACACACCCAAAGAGAAACATGCACATAAGCACAGTATTTTGAATATAGGCAATCTTTTCATAAATCCCATAATGCACAGCCAGGGACTGCATAGACTATTGCTTTTCAAATCCCAGATTTCCACCCATTAGAAGTTCAGGATTTAGTCTAATGGGCTGGAACTGGCAGCTTAAAAAACAAAAGAATTATTATAAAGTCCTGGTTATAACAATATACTTTTTGAATCTCCCTTGACTCATTTATAAAAACAGACCAGGCAGGCAAACAAAAATAGCAAACCCCCAAACCCTTGGACAACACCTACAACAAAACTTCCCAAACTTCACAATGTGAGCACATGGGGAGGGGGGAAAGTGAAGACCTTCGGTGCCACGGAATCGGCATGTGAGTGGCAGGAAGTGGAGGGAAGAGAATGGGCTTGATAGAGTTAGGAATAATAAACATCCAAATAGCTACAGGGTACTCACTGGAACTTGTGGTAGGCCAATCTGAGGACAGAAGCGCAACCCACACAGGGTTTCTTAAAGACCCAAGTCACGAATAAAAGCAGGGTGTTGAAATGTGTTGTGTCCTATGGTGTCCGATCAGTCTAAACCCTACAGATTATTACATTAACATACCTTGTAATTTTAGAAGCATAATAATCATGCAAAGAGAATAACTCTTCTTTCAACCGAAATACGGATAATTATGGTAGGACTACAATACCAACGCTATGCATTCCTAAGAATTACCTCGAGTTCTCCCTTATTTTACTAATTCTAAGGGGCATATTTTTTCAAATATAACACCTGTGGATCAGCATGTCTTTTATGTTTTCCAATACATTACAATTAATTTCAGCACCCTAGATATGAAAACATACAGTATTTTCCTGTTACAGGCACGATGGTCCATCAAATGCTTTACCTGTGAAGAATTCATTATTTTCTGGTCAAAGAGGTTTGACTGGCACAATAGAATTCAAGACTACCTCCAGCCAGAGACAGTAAAAATTATAAACAATTACTATTAGGGATAAAGAAAAATAGCCTCTAGTTTTGCCTTGGCAGCTGTGGCTCAGTGGATTGAACATTGGCCTGCGAACAGAAAGGTCACCTGTTCAGTTTCCCGTCAGGGCATGTGCCTGGGTTGCAGGCTGAGTCCCCATTTGGGGGCATAGGAGATACATAGAATGACACATCTATGTATCATTCGCACATCGATGTTTCTCTGTCTCCCTTTCTCCCTCCCTTTCTTCTCTCTTTAAAAATAAATAAAATATTTTTAAAAGGAAAAATACTTCCTAGTTTTGTAGCACTGTACAGGAAATCACTTGACCACTGCAATTGTGTTATTAAGTTTCCTAATATTTTAAGAATTCAATAGCTGAGATAGTAACATTTACAATTATGACTTGTGGATTGTTCAGTAAATATCAGTCTCGTGGAAATTAGAGCAAAGTAGAAATTTGGGTACAACTGAATATACATTTATAGTACTAACAATCTAGATCATTGGTGCTTGCTACCATTCTACTATTTTTTTTCTGATGTTAGTAAACCCACAAAAAGATGACTGACTTAAGTTATGAATATGTTAAAATAAATATAATAGAAATAGAAATTATAACGAGGTACTGTTGTGACTGTCATAGATTTTTATATGATTATGTGATACTTCATCAGCCAATGTATTAGTCTGGGCCCAGTCAAGAGGCAAAAATCGCACCACAATTTAAACAGGGGATGTTTAATACAAATAATTAGGAGAATAGCGATAAAGATGTAAAAAAGAAAAGGTTGAGTGAAAGTCCTGAAGAGAAGACAAACTTGTAGGAAGGGTCCTGTCTGAAGCCCAAGGGTCCCACCTAATTGGAAAAGGGATGGTGGTAGCTTGCCCGGGGGGAGAGAGAAGTTGGCTGCACTCCTGGGCCAGAGGGTCTCCACAGTTGCTACTGAGGGAAGAACAAGAAATAACCCTTCGCAGTACAGGAGAGCAGCAGCTGGCAGGAGGTGTGCAAAAGCAGGAGGGATGCTGCGGCGGGAGAGAAGCCTGGAGTGTGTCCTGTCAACATGGGCAGGGCTGCAGAAAGTCAGCCACCGTGCTCAGGCCTGGGATACAAGGATCCTGAGGAACTGTGTGCTCTAGTGCAGGGTTGGTCCGAATGGCACTGCCCAGCCTCACACACCCACACCACTGACTAACCAGGCAGCAGGATCAAGGGCAAACATAACCACACACTCGGGAGCCACGGAAAGTTCCGCCCTTCCTCCTGCGATGTCTCTCCCAATCGCTCTGTGGATTAAATTTGCATCAAGTGCATGGAAAAGAAAAAAAATGCTTCAAGAGTTCAGTATGGACTTTCAGAACAGATAGTGAAGGGCGTATTTGGAGCTGAGAACTGATCGATACATTGATAACTAGCACAGCACTCAGTTAAGAGTATCTTGAAGTGTTTGGTCTAAGAAAGTTATTGTGATCCCTGGGTTAGACACTAGGGAAAACAGTGTCATTGCAAAGCTGTATGACGTAGCAGGAGGAAAAGAAGGAAAAGGAGAGAAACCGGTGAAAAGAAAGTATGGCTGTGAAGGCCGTGCCAGGAAACAAGGGTGCCAGACATTTGGGGTAAAACCCCCTTCGTTTGTAGGGTGTTTAAGAATTTTATAAAATGCTATCTACATGATCGCATTTTGATCCTCACAGTCATCTTGTGAGATTGGTTGAGTCATTACTAAATTATCATCAGTTTATGAATGAAGAACACCATGGCCCAGACACAGGAACGAATTTACCAGAGTCTCAGAGCTAATACACATCAGGGGAGTGACCTTAAGTTCTTAGAAAACCATGTCTAGCACCGCAGTACTCAACCTGGCTTTGACATGAAATGAGGGTGGAGCTTGAAGTCCCATTACCCAGAAACATGTTGCAAACGACACCTGAGTTAGTGAACAAACACACACACACACACACACACACACACACACACAACAAACTGCCTGGGCACAAAGGTGGTCCTATTCTGGAAATTTTCAAAGGTCTAACTGTAAGCATTTTTAAACCTTACAAAAGTAACCCTTACCTGTTTTAAAAATAATTGTCTAAATGTGCGTCCATCCTGGGAAGAATTAATAGAGCACGCACAGGTAAAATTCAACAACTCACAAAAGCTCACTAGAATTGCTAGGTATTAATATGTCTGCTATTTTCCCTGACTGAATGAGTTCTTGCCTTGTTTAAATAATTGTTAATGTCATGTAATTAATCTCAGACTCAATCCATATAGCCTTTCAAACGTACTTAAATCTCTACTCTGCGGACTATACCCTGCTCAAAGTGTTTAAAGTGTGCCTGAGGGTTGAACATGTGAGAATTAAGGTAAAAAGAGAAAATCTCTCTGCCTAATAGATCTAGATAATAGAAAGGAATACTCTATTGTATTCGAATAACACATTACTTCCTCTGCTTGTCGAGTGAATTTAGATACCTTTTTTTTCTAAACAAAGGATCGCCACCAACTGTGAGATGTTATTTTTTTATTTTTCCTTGGGTATTTACAGTACAATTTAATTTTAATTGTTATGTCCAGTTCGGGTGTGACGTGCCTGCTTCCCGATGCTTCGCCTCTCTCTGGTTCCCTGGGTAGGAATTGTGACTGAGCACCACTACCAGGGGGTTAGGCAAGCTAAGGACATGTTAGTGACACTATAACTCGCTACTTGAGATGAAGCATTTTAGAAAAAGGCTGAAACCACTGGCTAATTTATATGTACCGTCTCTGACTATCTAGTGAACAACAGCGGAAATAATTTTAAAATGTATCGTCTTCAGAATCTTCCTTTATAAGAATGCACATAATTAGGGTAATACAGAAAAGGGATGAAGAGCATATTTTTTCTTTTGCTCCCCTTTCTTTCCTTCTGTATAACTTCTTTCTCATCTGCATAAATATCATACCTGAAGAACATTTACAATAATGGCAAATTTTAATAGGAGGCTAAGTTTTCTGAATTATTTAAAATAAAATAGCTTTTTGAAAATCTGGGAATCTAAATTCATGAAGTATTCAATATGAAATTTTCTTGATGGGATTTTCAAAAAGTACTCACTTTGCTGTTTTTTTCATCATGCTGCTTTAACCACTGGAGAGCAGTTTCCGGTGGTGTCCTCTGTGAAGCTGCACACGCCGTGTCTGTGACAGCAGGGTCTGTGACAGACCGTGTCACAGGGAATGCACGGCACAGGTTATAAATGATGGAGCGAAGATGGTCCTGTCACACGCTATCGAATGTAGAAACGCACACCTTTAATAGAACAAAGGTCAATACAGAGTATTGTATTGACTTCTCCCACTGCGTGGGAGAAGATAACTCCACGTGCTCACGCTGAATCCGAAAGATATCTGACACTGACATCTTCCCCAGAGTAATTCCAGAACACAGGTGGGTCTTTGAAAAGAGAGCTGTTCAATCATTCTACTGAGCGTACTCTGGCTTTTGCAGGTGCTTCTCAACCACCCCCGCTCCTACCTGCAGATCAACAAAGATTTTCAGGTAAAGAAAGTGATGATGTATATGTTGGGTGGCATCTCCTTTTTCGTGTACCATTTTAAAAATTTTGTAGATTTTGACCATTGCAAATTTTGATTTCGTTGAAACATTAATGAAATATTTTCTCATATTAAATAAACTGAATATGCTGTATTTTGCCTAATTTTTTTTCTGTTTTCAGGTAAACCCCAATATTAGCATTTGAGTGGTAAATACTCAATACAGTCTGTCCAGTATTTGTATTATATACAATTTTCTAAGGCATCTAAAATTTCAAAGATGGTGTATTTAGTAACATGTCCTATGTCTGATGTGAACCACATCTTGAAACTAAAATATTTTTTTCAATCTTTAAACTTATCCAGGCTTCAGAATTATCATTAGTTCTGAATAGATCAGTTCTACTCAATCTGGGCAAACGAACTTTTAAACTATCATCTGTTTTCAGTAGCATTACTTGAGGAATTTTGACAGTATTTTTAATGAAAAATCATAAGGATTATAATTCCCATACACAGGAAGGTAGTGAATTTGTTAAAATGTTATCATGCTCTCCTGGTAGATAAAATAATTATAACCTTCATTTGTATGTGCCTACTCTTAATTATTTTGAAGTCTATAAATTTAAAATAATTATTTCAAAATATGTATATTGTGGGTCATTGTGAAAGATGAATTAGGGAGCACATGAGATGCAGATATGAGCAGTTAGGATACTTTTCATGAAGAAAAATGCACATTTTAAAGGCATTTTCTTAGGCACCCATATTCAGGAAAAAAAAACATTTAGGTTCAGTTTATATGCAAAATATGCTTCGCCCTTTTCCTGACTATTAAAATCACTAATTAGCAGCTGTTTAATGACTTAAAATAGTCAGGCTGGGCATGCTGTAGCTAAGGGCAGAACACAAATGAAAGGAAACTAGAAGTAAACCCGTTGTTTTGTTTTTTAAGGACTATTGCTAAGTAGCATCTTATCTCTTGATTCATTGTCCCAGTGTGAGCCTGGGTCCTGCTAAGAAACTGTAGATTCACAAATACTTGTCAAACACAATGTGTTTTCTTTATAGCATTAAAAATATCAGTAAAGAACAAAACTGAATTACTACAATAACTTTTACTGGTTGATTATGTATACATCAATAAATACTAAAGTATAGTAACTTAATTTCTCCTTCATTGTTAACATTATTCTTTGTAAAGCTCTGCAGCAAACTAAGAAATTCATGTTGAATTTTACAATTATATACACATATGAAATATTTGGGAGCTATAGGGTGAATTGGTTAGATACCTCCTTCATAGCTAATAATTAATAGTTATGTTCCAATTACATGTTATTTACTTAGCAATTTTTTTAAATTGTAAATGTTTACAATATTTTTATTGTAGAAATAGCATCATTTAATCATACATGTCAGAAATGAATAATCATATATATTTACAACAGAATACATCTTGTTGATTTCAACCTGGTCATATAAAATATTTTTATCATTTTCCTGTAAGTTCTATATTTCTTAGAATCATACATTTTTGCTAGCTTGGAAATTAGGATCCAAATGTTATATACTTAAAATATACTGGAGTCTTGAAATTGGAAGCATTTGATTTGATAATTAAATTCAGACTCTTTCTAAATAAAATGTCTTTTTCACATTTGACAGGTAAGTCAATTTGTCCCAAGCCCTTTAAAATATTTCATTAACATTTATTTAGAATAGCGAGGAAATAAAAGTTGTTTGTTGTTTAAAAAATGTGAAACTTGAGAATATTTTCATTTTGAAAACAAAAAAATATCAAAAACAATTCATAGAACACAAGGAATGTTATTTTAAGAAACTTATAAATTAGAAAGATTTTGTCAATCTTACAACATCAACGAAAAATCATAATAGAGTTGACAAAAAGATTTCCCCCAACATCCATAGTCAGCTATCCCTTTTGTACTATTACAGTGCTTACAAAATAAGAAGAAAATGATTTTGGGGTGTGTTACCCCATATATAGTATGCTATTATGCTGTGGCATACCTACACACTAAGCAATAAGGTTCAAAGACCTAAATAAGAGGGACAGGAAAATGTTCTTTCTTTCCCAGGTCTACTATTAGTACTTAATTTTTCTTTATTTAACAAACTAAATTTACATTAGCATAAACAGAATCATATGTATTCCCTGGCTCTCCTCTTCCCACAGAAATGTAAGAATTAGAGGAAATTAACATCAAGCTGCTTCTTTCTTCCAAATAGAGCTATTCCACAGCAATTCGGGATAGAGATAAATCTACACAGGACTGTCTTGTTTTGAAAAGTTGAATTTAAACATCCATACACAGCAGGTGGGAGTGTAAACTGCTAAGAACGATGTGGAAAAATAATTATACTTTACATGGTAAAGTTGAATAGTGCATGCCGTATGATCTTTTCTGTGTATAACACTAGAGTCTGAAGAAGTTCCTACCCTGTGCACTGGGAGGCACGTCCAAGTTCATAGTTATATTGTTCATAATAGCGAAATAAAATCATAAATGATCAAAAGTGCTTTGACAGTGGATAAGATAAAAAAATTGTGGCATACTTATACACTGGAACATTTTATGGGATAAAAAAATCACTGAACTACAATTATAGGCATTAATGAGAAAGATTCTTTAATGTTAAATAAAAATTAAGCAACAGAGGAATATAATATGATTCTATTGGTTTCAATTTCAAAAACAGGCAAACTAAAACCGCATTGTTTAGGAATACATCCAAGTGGAGTAAAATTATAAAGGAAAGCAAGGTGATGGTCAGCACCAAACTCAGGTGGGAGACTGTTTTTAAGAATGAGGGGAGGGGATGAGAGTGAGAGAATATGCACTCGGGTGACTGCAAAGTTTCCTGAAAGGTAAATAAATGGAATTTAGGAATACGACTGGCAAGCAAATTACTAGTAATTTTCAGATCGGTTTCAAAGCAGTTATTGACTTCTGTCTTCCCCCAACCGATTAACAAGCAAAGATGCAAAACCATGTGTGTGCTAAAGTGCAGAATAAACCAAGAGAGGTATTAATCCTAAGGTGCACAGAACTAAATCTGGATTTATATGAACTCCATTACAATACAGATGAGAGTTTAGGGCAGTCATTCTCAACAGAATTACAGTGGCTCTCAGCCAAGACACGGAAGCAGGGCTCCTTAGGGAGAGGTGTCAGAGGAGGGGTAGGGACAGCTTGAGAAAGCCGTCACCCCGTTGCATTATGCCCTTTACAGAGCTTGATTCCGCTCCTCCTCCTCCTCTCCTTCACCTCCGCCGGTCCTCCGCTCCCATCCCCTAATCTGGTCTGGAGAAGAGCTTTAAGTATACACACATTTTCATTTTATCTCTCAACTTAAAATACTCAATCACTACATTTATTCACACCTTGGGCAACTATTTAGTGAGCACCTACGATGTACCAGGCACCAACTTTCCAAATAAGGCAGTACCCCAAAAAAAACAAAAAACCCAACATTAAAAAAAATCAAAAACAGATGAGTAAAGTAGAAGCCACGTATCTGATAAGATGAACACCATTGTTTAGTCTGTTAATAAAAAAACGCATTTATTTGTTTTAAATTAAAATAGTTCAGGTTTGTACCACATACATAGACACCCACATTTCATTCACCAGTTTTTAGTCTTGGAGCATGAGCCCGTTGACTGGAATGTATATCATCTTTCCTGCCCAAGCCACTCACATCAGGCACTGTGTGCAACTTCCAGGTTCGGTTCCTTTCAAGTGGAAAAGAATTTAGGGCGGGCTAAAAGTTACTATTAAACACACGTTTGCCGAGAGCGGGTATTTTGGGGGGGGTTGCCATTTTTTCCCTCCCAACCTCCATCTCCTCCAACCAAGTTAACAGTAATTTTATCACTTGTCTTTCATGGATCATTCTAAACATTCGATTCAGAGTCCCCAGAAACAACGATTTTCTTTTCTTTTCAAACTGATCTTGTATCTATGTCATTGTAAGTAAATTATGTTATTAAAATAATGACTCCAACTGCCATAAGTGGTTTGGGAACTGACATTGTTTGAGGGTTTAAACTCTCCGATTTGTTGATAAGCACACAACTCAGTTGCTAGAAGCAAAGACGAGGCAACTTATCTACTAGAAAGGAACCGACCACTCTTAAACAGCCCGTGACTGTGGCATCCGTCAACACAGGATTCAACAAAAGTAATGAAGAAACTGTATTTTAAACACAGCATGAGTTAAGCGGAGCCTGGTTAGAATAACCTACACTATCAGATAGAGAAGAACAGCGAGGGGTTGTGAGCCAGGAAATACATACCCTGGAAAATACTGTGGGGGAAAAAGGGCTTCTACGTGGAAGATTTTGACCTCTAAGATCAAATTCACATGCCGTCTGGAGGACTTCAATTTTGCCCTAAAATCCAGTGGTTTTCAATATGTGAATCAGTTTAGCAGGTCCAGAAACCCCAGGACATTGCTATCCTAATGCTAGCTGTCACTTAGAGTGTTTAAAAAACAAAACACTGACACAGAAAACACTCACTGAAAGTTACAAGAAGAATGGCACTGTTTCTAATGAGTCCCCAGATAAGAGTGATGAATTTGATGTAGCTACTAAAAGAAAATTAATGCAGAACCCTATTGGTGTCACCCTAGGAAAGGCTGAGCATAGGAGAGTGAAAACCCACACGGTACTGGACGACTCTCTGAAAAATGAAACAATAGCCCAAAGCTATCGGAGCTCTGAGTTTTTTCAGTATTCCTGAAGACTCTGCAATCTTGATGTTGTTTTGTTTTCAGATATGTGGACCCCCAAAGGTCCACAAAGACTTGACACTAGAGGGTGCTCCTAGGGGCACAGAAGAGGAAAGACACTGGAAAAGGGGGTCAGAGTAACCTAGAGGAAATGGGAGGGGAAGGGCTGTGGGGTCCCCAGTTTGGAGACACACCACGGCCCTCTCTTAGTAATGGGATGAACCAGGGGCAGGAGTCTCCCAAGTGAGCTGTGAGCCACAGCTGCAGAGGCGCCTGCATGATGTTGTGTCTGCAAAGAAGTCACTTTAAAAAGGTTAAAGAATGAAAATATAAAAATGCAAAAAACAAAATATAATACAGTGTAATAATTTTTAAAATAAATCCGTATTTGAAAAAAAACAAGCCTGGTACATGCCCCACCTCCACCCAACAGGAGACTCTCTTACCCCCAGCATCCATGCCCCTCCCTGCCTACAAAGGTGGTCAGAATTGGATCTACAGGGAAGAGTTTGAGAGCATGAGGCCAAGCGCCCCTGGGGCCCAACCACCAAGGCTGTGGGGTCAGCCCAGGGCAAAAGGGACTGCACCTATCTCAAGGTCCATCGCTTTGCTCTAAATGACCTTCACCTGCATCTCAAACCTTGAATTTTCATGACTGTCCAGCCTACAAGCCTCTTCTCTCGACCCTGCCTCAGGACTGAAGTCAGAAGGACCTTGGCCTTGTCACAGCAGCATGCTGAGCTAGACACACACCACACTCAAGACACCCAGATTTCCAGCTCAAGGTTTGGACCAGATGGCTTTTCTGATCTCTCTCCACCTTCCCCTCTCCACTGAACCTTTTCCCATTGATCTGCTTTGGGTTATTGAAATATGAGTATTCTTCCAATTATGCCTGAAGCACCTGAACCCAGATTGCTTTCCTAAAAGTCTGTTGCTCCCTTTTGCTATTCTTCCCCATCATGTCCTTTCCCACCCACCTCATGTACACACAAGCACACATTCATATAACTCTCCATGGAGACTATTCTCTGGGGGCATTCATACCACAGTTTCCAAAGGTCGGCTTTTTTTCCCAGGAAGTTTCAATGCAGTGGTGTGCACTATAGATATCAGGATAGGGATGCTATGTATTGTCAGTATGAACCCACTTCTAGACCCATGTCCAGCAGGACATGGAGTTTATGTTGCCACCTTCAGACAGCTGAAAGCAGCTGCCCCTGGCCAGTTGAACACCAATTTAAAAGGGAAACTTCAACTTCTGGTCAAAATGGAGGCATCGGTATACATGGCTGGCCTCCTCACAAAACCACAGCAAAAATTACAACTAAACTACAAAACAACTCTCACCCAGAATCAACAGAAAACTGAGCTGTATGCGTGGAAGTCCAGCAACCAAGGAATTAAAGAAGTCACATTCATCCAGATGGGTAGAAGGGGTGGAGATGTGGAGACACACAGAGATTTGGAGACATGGAACCGGTGATTCCATCCCCACAGGTAGTGTAAAAGTCTGGAGGGATACCACGGGAGCGAGGGATCCTAGCTCCACACCAGACCACCCAACCCACGGTTCCAGTGCCAGGAAAATAAGTCCCCATAACTTCTGGCTATAAAAATCAATGGGGGTTGGGACAGTGGAAGAAAGTGTAAGATTCTCTGGTATCTCCTCTTAAAGAGCCCTCAACAGACATAGGACTTACACAGACTCGCCCCTCTGGTTCCAGCACCAGGGCAGCAGCTGGAGGGCACAAGTGGCATATGGGGAGAAACCGAAGTGTTTGGCATAGGGGCAAGTGCCAGGGGACAGCTTCCTCCAGGACCAAACTCCAGAGGCCAGGAAGCAGTACTGTTTCCTTTCGAAGCCGCCCCCCACCCAACAGAGCCACAGAATAGTGACACCATATTGGAGACTCCAGTAACGTAGTTCATATGGGTGGCCCCACCCTGGCAATTACCTGAGGCTCTGCCCCATCCAACTTACACTTACACTTTTCTACAATCGGCCATACTACTAAGAAAGGGGGTCAAAGTAGCTCTACCTAATGCACAGTAGCAAACACAGGGAGACTGCCAAAATGAGGAGACAAAGAAATAGAGCCCAAATGAAAAAACAGAACTCCAGAAAAAGAACTAAACAAAATGAAGAGAAGCAATCCATCAGATGCAAAAAGTTCAAAACACTGGTTATTAGGATGCTCAAGGAACAAGTTGGGTATTTTCAACAGCACAAAAAAAAGACCCAGGCAGAAATGAAGGGTGCATCAAGTAGAATAAAGACAAATTTACAGGGAATCAACAGTGGAGTAGATGAAGCCAAGTATCACATCCATGATTTGGAACATAAGGAAGACAAAAACATTCAATCAGAACATCAGGAATAAAAAGAATTAAAAAAAAAAACAAGGATAGGATAAGGAACCTCTGGGACAACTTCAAATGTATCATAGGCGTGCTGGAAGGAGATGATGAAGAGCAAGAAATTGAAAACTTATTTTTAAAAATAACAAAAAAAATTTTCCCTAATTTGGTGAAGGAAAGAGACATGCAAGTCCAGGAAGCACAGAGAATCCCAAACAAGATGGTCCCAAGGAGGACCACTCCAAGACACATCGTAAGTGCTTCCCAGTGAAGAGAAAACTAAAGGAGTTCGTCATCACCAAGCCATTATTACATAATATTTTAAAGGGACTTATTTAAGGAAAAGATGAAGATCAAAACTATGAACATTAAAATGACAATAAATTCACAACTATCAACAATTGAATCTAAAACTAAGTAAAGAATCAGAACAGAAACAGAATCATAGATGTGGAGATCATCTGGAGGGTTATCAGTTGGGAAGAGGAAGGGGGGGGGGAAGGTGCAGGGATTAGGAAGCACAAACTGGTAGGTACAGAAAAGACAGAGGGGTGTTAAGAACAGTATGGTATAGGGAGTAGCCAAAGAACTTACATGCATGACATGACCCATGGACGTGAACTGAGGGCGGTCGTTGCTTGAGGAAATGGGGAGCAACGAGTGGAGAAGGTTAAAGGGGGGAGGAAATTGGGACAACTGCAATAGTATAATCAGTAAACGATATTTTAGCCCTGGCTGGTGTGGCTCAGTGGATTGAGTGCCAGCCTGCAAACTAGAGGCCTTCCCGTTCGATTCCCAGTCAGGGCACATGCCTGGCTTGTGGGCCAGGTCCCTCCGAGTTAGGCACACAGGAGGCAACCACACGTTGATGTTTCTCTCCCTCTCTTTCTCCCTCCCTTCCTTTCTCTAAAACTAAATAAGTATAATCTTTAAATAAAATAAAATACATTTTTAAAAAATTGAAAGCCAAAAATTAAATAAAATGGAAATCTCTGCATAACACACCTGCCGTCAGATGTAAGCAATAGACTACCTTTGTTTGATGCTGGGATTTCTTCCCCTTTACTTCTAAGAGTGTTGAATGGCATAGAGTTACTTGAAATAAACTTCAAGTAATTGAGATTTAAAATTTTCATAGCGTTCAGTGGAATAACGAGAGACATACCTGTGTTGAGGTAAAATTGAAGGTTGGAGGGAATAGACGTTAGAAGTCACTGGTGTGCGCAACCCTAGGCCTTAGGGTTTCACAGCTCTATCTATTTATGTTTTGCATTTGTATTTTAATTTCAGCTGTTTAATAAAAAATAAATGCCACTCTCTAAACACCATTATTATCTTTTCAAAAAAGGCACTTAAATCTCACAGAAATAAAAATAAGATTTTTTTAAACCTTAACAAAAAAACTTATTGATATCATGCTTATTTCTCTTATTTTCGCTCTTTTCAGTGTAAACTGTGACATGGAATGGCAT